>JAVTVY010035719.1:0-137924 GCA_036873755.1 Hanleya hanleyi | reverse complement strand
AAACTGCAGGTAAATTACTTAACCGTATCAGAATAGAAGAGAAACTAATATGAAGGGTCCACTCTCTGTTTAAGTTTATGATAATATTACAGCACATATAAGGGGAAGTGGGAAGAGATGCCGATATACCGACAGGGTCACATGGCTTCGCAGTATAGTCTTCTGGTTAACCTTTTTAAGAATCTAACAATTCGTGACATGCGTTATATCTCAGGTACGCTTTTATTGTACCTCGACAGTTCATCGCTGTATTCAATCTGAGCTTAAGGGCGAATTAACCCGACGGTTGAAAATATATGTTTCATTATATCTTCAGGTCAACCCGCTCGACTGGCCAAATGTAACTGGTGCGGAAGATTCAAGTGCCTGTTACCCCGAAAACAGTTCTGCGAGGAATGTTCTAGCGGAGGCCGTGAGTGTTCTTCCTGTCATCGGCCACTACCCGAACGATTTTATACCAGCCATCCATCCACACCATTGTAACAGTTGCCACGGCAAACAGTCGGGAGGGGCGAAGTCTTCGTCGTCCGCGCTGAACGGAACTCTGCACACCCACACTATTCAACCTAATAAAACGACTAATTCAGACATTCTACATTTTTTTAATAGCAATGAAAACGCGGTTCGTCAACTGCTGACGACAACTTTGAACGAACAAAGGGGGATCAAGTGGTACGTGTCCCTACAACTCCGCCTCGCTCGAACGAATAATGATGGTGAGACCATTTACTCCGAACCCCTGTTCAGAAGTCTTAATCTCATTAGCACAAACCTATCTCAACTCGAACAGCAGCTCGCCGAGTCCTTCCAAAAAATACATTCCAGCTTCCAGGAGTATCAGCGAGACGGAAGCCAGTGGGTCTTGGACGAAATTATACACCTTCAGATTCACATCGCTCAATATGTACCCTTTCAAGGTAGTAACTATATCCCCACGCCACAGAATCTGCGTAAAAAGATGGCGATTGTCAACCCGCAGAACACCGATCAGTTTTGCTTTCTGTGGTCGATTCTAGCGGCCTTACATCCGGCGAAGCGTCACGCGAATCGCATTCGACAGTATAAACCGTACTTGAACGAGATAAACGTCGACGGAATCGATTTTCCTATCCCACTATCTCAAATATCGAAATTCGAAGCTCGTAACGATATATCCGTGAGCGTGTTCGGTTACGACAAAGGGGTTTTCCCCCTGCATATTAGCGAACAAAAGTTCGACAGACACGTCGATCTTTTACTCATCTCTAAAGACGAGAAGAGACATTTCTGCTTGATCAAGAACATGAGCCGATTGTTGGGGGATCGTACAAAACATGCTCATGCTCAATTTTACTGCAATTATTGTTTGCACGGGTTTTCCGCTAGACATTTGTTAAACGATCACATTCCCTACTGCTCTCGACACGGCCCGCAGCGAATCAGACTCCCCGAAACCTCAGAAGAGCAGTGGTTGGAATTCAAAAATATTAAGAAACAGTTACGCGTTCCGTTCATCATTTACGCCGATTTCGAATGTTTTACCCGTAAAATTCATTCCGAATCCGGGGCTACCACCAAATACGAGCGACACGAACCGTCCGGGTTTTGTTATACCGTAGTGAGTACAATGCCCGAGCACAGTAAGCCCGCGGTGGTATATAGGGGCCCCGATGTCGTAGAAACTTCCCTGGAAAAACTCGTAGAAGAAGATAAACGAATCTGCGATATATTAGAGTGTGTCAAACCTATGCAGATAACCCGGGAGGAGGAAAAAGCCTTTAAAGCGGCGACGCATTGTCATATTTGCGACAAGGAACTAGGCGCTGACAGAGTACGCGACCATTGTCACTTGACGGGAAAATACAGGGGTCCCGCTCACAATCAGTGCAACCTACAGTATAGATTCAGAAGGTCTACCAAGCGGGAAAAGCGCCAGTTTTTTATACCCGTCGTTCTGCATAACACTAAGGGTTATGACGGTCACCTCATCTGTAGCGTTATGGGAAAATTCAAGGGCCTGAAAATAACGTGTATCCCGAATAACATGCAGAAATACATCTCCTTCTCTCTGGGTAATTTAAGGTTCCTCGATTCCCTACAGTTCCTCAATGCCTCCCTCGAAACTCTAGTCGACAACATGTCTAAGGAAGGTACTGAAAAATTTCACCAGCTCGGGCAACATTTCCCGAACCCTAACCAACAGCGTAAAATGTTGAGAAAGGGTGTCTACCCCTACGGCTATATGTCAACCGAAGGTAAATTTTCGGAACGCCAACTCCCTCCCAAAGAAGCGTTTTACAACGACCTCCGCGAGAAGCCTATTTCCGACCAAGACTATGCCCACGCGCAGTCGGTATGGTTGGAGTTCGGAATTCTAACCCTAGGGAATTACCACGACCTCTACCTAAAATCCGATGTCCTGCTACTAGCCGATGTATTCGAAAACTTTCGCGACATTTGCATGAACTACTATCATCTCGACCCGGCTCACTATTATACCTCACCCGGTCTGTCATGGGACGCCATGATGAAAATGACCGGTGCGCGTCTACAATTGCTAGACGACATAGATATGCACCTAATGATAGAACGGGGTATCCGCGGAGGTATTTCAATGATCTCCAATAAGTATAGTAAGGCGAACAATCCGAACATGGTCGACTACAATGCCGACTCGCCCAGGAAGTACATTATTTATCTAGACGCCAACAACCTATACGCGTGGGCGATGTCGCAGCCTTTACCCCTACGAGAATTCGCGTGGATGACCGACGAACAAATCCAATCGCTGGACGCGACCGAGATAGGGAAAATTGAAGACGATGCCGAAACGGGTTATATTTTGGAAGTCGACTTACAATATCCATCGTCACTTCACGAGACGCATAGCGACTATCCTCTCTGTCCCGAACGAATGACGGTGACCGATGACATGCTCTCGCCTCATTCTCTCGAACTGAAGAAAGAGCTAGACATTAAAGGCAAATCCGCTGAAACACTCGTCCCCAACCTTCGCGACAAAGCGAACTATGTGATACACTACCGCGATTTGAAGTTCTACCTGCGACAGGGTATGGTTTTGACTTGTATCCATCGCGGGATAGAGTTCACGTAGTCGACATGGCTACAGCCGTACATCGCGTTCAACACGGACAAACGTAAGGCCGCTAAGAATGACTTCGAGAAGGACTTTTTTAAACTGATGAACAACTCTATATTCGGGAAAACGATGGAGAATCTTAGGAAACGTACCCGGATAGAGCTCGTCAACTCAGAACGGATACTTCAGAGGATGGTCGCCAAACCCTCTTTTCAGGCTTTCAAAATTTTTAACGAGGATTTAGCCGGCGTCAATCTAAAGAAAATTAAATTATTTTTTAACAGACCCATCTACGCCGGCTTCGCTATTCTAGACCTCTCGAAGCTACTTATGTACGACTTCCACTATAATGAAATGAGGCGAAAGTATGGTCAAAAGGCGAAGCTGCTATTCACTGATACGGATAGTTTGTGTTATGAAATTGAGACAGAAGATTTGTACGGCGACATGGCGCGGAATCTGGCTTTGTTCGACACCAGCAACTACCCGAAAGACCACCCCCTCTATAGCGCTACCAATGCCAAAGTACTTGGCAAGATGAAAGACGAATGCGGCGGAACTCCTATAGAAGAGTTTGTAGGCCTTAGGCCCAAGTTGTACAGCATTCTATACGGGGGAGAAGAGAAGAAAACGGCGAAGGGGATAGCCAAGTACGCTATAAAGAAAAAACTTCGACATGTCATGTACAAAGACTGTTTATTTCGACACAAAATTGTAAAAACGACCATGAACCAGATTCGCAGTATCGATGACCAATTATATAGTCATACCGTTGAGAAAGTAGCGTTATCCGCCTTCGACGATAAACGGTATGTACTAGATGACGGTATCAATACTGTGGCACATGGCTTTATCGGATCTCCGATTACATCAGAGTGAAAGCAAATGACGGCTAATTTTACAAACTATGTATGTTTGTTAATAAAATGCGTGGAATTTATTTATCGTCTTCGTAAAGTTTATCGAACAAATGTTTCTTTATTTTAACGCTTTGTTTCATCGCTTCTTCATAGCTCGTGTTGTAGGACTTCTGAAGGTCATCGCAAGACTTCATGATTTCCTCGTGAATTGAGTCGTTCTCCAGAGCTTTTATACCCAGGATCACATCGAGGTACATCCCGCGTAGCGTCTTCATCATATGGGGCATGTATTCAGTTATTGCTTGGACCTCGGCCTCCTGCTTCGTACATCCATTCGTTATTAACTCTCTAGTCTTCGTTTTGATATCATCGTTCGCTTGCATACGAGCTGCTCTACCGAACAGGGCTTTCCACGTGTCGTGTTTCACCTTGTGGGACGCTTTATGGGTATCCAATTTCTCACGTCTCCCTTCTCCCGTTTGTTCCTTATACCAAGAAGGTATTGCCTTTGTGTATAGACCTTGTCCCATCTGTGCTCGCGCATCCAGTTTCATTCTTAGTCTTTGGCTTTCCGGTGTAGTCGGCTTCAGATCTATTATTAGGGAACCGTACGGCTTGGCGGTGGTTTCTTGGTATTTTTTCGTGAAATAGCCTATGTTTTGAGGATACATGCGTCTTCCGAACAGTTGAACTTGATACCTATCGATGGGATTGTTGAATAGCACGAAGTATTGGCAGTTCAAGGTGATGTCTCTGGACGCCTTGCCTTGGGGGAAGAGATTCTGGGTCAAGTAAATTACGGATAGATTCCGATGATGAGAGCCTTTGGTAAACAGATCCGCGACTTGTCCGTCTGATTTGGCTTGGCTCATCATATCGTCGAGGACCACAATATTGACCTGCTCGGGGTCGAAATAATAGGGCTCGGCGATATCGTGCGGGATTCCGGGAACGAAGCTCACATTCTGTAATCGAGTATTCTCGTAGGCGGGTTGCCATTGACCGTAACACCAGACAATACGCGTAGGAGAAGGCCGAATGTCGGTCCCTTCCAAACGCTGCAACACCCACGACGTCTTCCCACAACCAGTCGGGCCGCTAACAATCATGGTAAAAGGATGTTGAAAGGTCGCATTCACGTCCATTGTTTCGGATACTCGTTCGTCCATACACGGTTTTGTATTAGTAATGACATCGATACGCGATGTAAGCCGTCCCCCGTGATGTAACTCGATATGTTTGCGCAGATTTTCGATTCTCGTAAACTTCTTAGCGCATAAGCTACACGTATAAGACATGATATACTTTAGGAAAATAGTCGTTAATATATCAAAGTTTTCGTGTAGAGTGCGCTCGCCGCATTGATACTCGAACTTATATAGGAGATATCGCAGGTGCAGGGCGCAGGTGCAGGGTGCAGGGTGCAGGGTGCAGACTGCAGGTGCAGGGTGCAGACTGCAGGTGCAGGGTGCAGGATGTGGGCTGCATGGTGCAGGGTGCAGGTGCAGGGTGCGGGCTGCGGGTAGTCGAGTTTAGATAGTTTCGATATCTTCTAATGGCACCCAGCTGGCGAATTTAATGGGCCAGCCCGTGTATTTAACTAATTTCTCAACTTTGCCTCTCTTCCGGCGTGTTTTGAGAACTTTTTCGATCCGCCATAAGGCGTCGGACGCTTTCCTCACTCGTTGTAGTTCCTGCTGATAAAATGTTCCCTGTACCCCGTCGTCCATGAAGTCTTTGAGTTCGTATATCGCGATGCCTCGTCTCCGGAATCGTCGGGAAATTTTGAAGAGTTCCTCCGTCCACTTCGCTTGGTAATCTCTTTGAAAGGCGTACCTCACGTGAGAGATTCTCACGGTATCCCCGATGTTTAATTTGAACGGTTGTTTACGACCTTTTGTCGCCGTGTCGACGTACATTTCTCTCCAGAGGAGAGCCTCGTTCCCTTCATTAACATCGGAAGGACTTTTGTTGCGCAGAGATGTGTGCGGTCGTTGGTTGTAATTACGCACCAGGTCTTGTAAGACGTCTAAATAACTGTAGGTCTGCTTATGGGTGAAATATCTATACATACTATTTTTCATCGTTCTTATAACTCTCTCGGCGTAATTAGCCTTCTTTTCGTTATGGGTTACGTAGAAATGAATGTCCTTCTTCTTCAAATACGCTTTCACCCATCGGTTGTTGTACTCGCTTCCTTTGTCGAAACGGAGATACTTCGGTTGTCTCCCCTCAATCAGGATTTGATCGAGTCCCGAGATTATAGCCTTATGCTGTTTATTGGGAAGGGGGATAACCCACAGAAATCGCGAGAAAACGTCTATGACGAAGAGAAGAAATTGCACGCCATCGTTGTACTCGGATACATTGGACACGTCGGCTGGATCTGTATCCCAAAGATCGTCTAATCCCGCAGTGACGATCCTGCTTCTCTTAAAGGTATAACGAACTGGCTTTTGTAAACTATAAGCGTCCTGGTCGCTCAACCACTGCGTTAGCTCTTTACGCGCTACGTTATATCCATCGGCCTTTAATAAGGTGTGTAATTTAGAGGGTCCGGTAAAGCTGATAGGGTTTTTCGGGTCGAAATAGGTTCGCGACAAGTACGTTTTCCACCCGTTTCCATTCATATCAATGACATCGAATGATGGAAACGGTGATTCACACCTCTTTTAAATAAAATAACAAAACAAACAGTGTGTGGTTTACTCAACCTTTATTAATATTGATAGGACAATGCGAGCGGGGTTAACAATGCAAGTTCAGCGAATTATTTAAACAATGTGAAAAATACCGCGTGACAAAGTTGTATACATAGCAATCGTTATGACAATGGTTTTGATCGAAATCCGTAACGATACTGGACAGGGATATACCCCGTATTAGTTGAAGTAGGACGTATATACAGTAGTGACCGCAAGTAAAAGAGTTATCTCCTTGAAGCTGTCTATCGCTGTAATAATAGAATTTACTATTGTTTTCGAGAAATTTTACAAACTGGTTCGAAAAGTACTCCGGGGGATGCCCTAGGGAATCGAAAAATGTTCCTCGCTGGTCGCGGAAATAAAACACTACCCAGTGTTCTCCGGGAAGACTCGCCACGTCGGTATTCACGATAAAAGCCGCTGGTGTTCGTGGGACGTAGTTTGGAATTTTGTCAGCCGGGTACACACCTCGTACACAAGCGTCGAGCGTACGGTCGCCGCGAATGATGCAGAGAAGTTCGTCCGTATTCATGGTGTAGTGGAGAAGATGTTGCGAGACTTATCCACCTCGAACAGCGCTGGGAATTCGGCATAGGCGACGCAGTTCACGTTTTCGGGTAATGGTTCCTCGAAGGTCGCTTCGAGGCGTACGTTGCCTAGTCTCAGGAGTTGAAGGTGGTCTTCTGCGGCGTAGGAGGGGTCGAGGTTGAAGGCGTAGAGGGCAGAGCCGTTGTGATAATCGTACCAGGTTATAGAATTACCGAAGTTATCGCCGGTACGTCCTATACTATCGAACAAACTCAGGTAGGCCGATGCGTATGAACTCTTCCCCCAGTCCGAGTTATACCGCGTTCTCAGGAAATGACCCGGAGTCGTTACCCCGTCAATATTCACCGAGAGATTGGCCAGTTTGAAGTGTTGAAAGTTTAGGGGGTTCTTTTTATAATCCCCGGCCACGGCTTTGGACGATACGAAACCTATCACCAGTCTGCTGGGGTAGACGGATAAAAACATATTATCCCAGCGGAACAGGGTTTGCCCCGCGGCTAAGGAAGCCATTTTGGTCTCCGTCCTCACGTACGGATATTTGGCGGATATATTTTCCAAGATCTTGGCGTGTCCCAGTATCACGCCGGGGTTTACGCGAACTTTCTGAACTTTCAGACTGATGTCTTGTATCCTCAGTTTATACGCCTGATTTTCTTCGCCCGACATCACGATGAACTGCGGTGTGGAGCGATACATTTTGATGTATACGTCTACATTGTTGAGCAAGTAGCGCTGCTGTTTGAAAACATCTTGCATCAGGTTTCCTTCCATTTCGAATACATTACTCTCCGCGACGAATCTGCTTCTCTGCGCAAGCCCGACATTTTGACCTGTTCCGGGGTCCGCGGAATTCAGATTAGTACCTCTATCGACTTGATACAGTTGGGGGAATAGCTGAGTTGATTTAGCGTCCTCACCGAAATTCATTAGCGTTTGAATGGACGCTTTATACGGGTAACTGTTGTCCATGACCGTCATAAGCTTACCCTGCATGGAGACGTCTATCTGAGACCACATAGTTTGAAGGAGTAAATTGATAGGGCCGCATTTTTCGTCCTTGATCAAAGGGGTGTCATCTCTGTGAGTTATTTTAACCTTAACGTAAAGTCTGCAGGATTTCAAGTCGACGTAATCCGAGCCTTGACCGGATATCAGGAATTCGACGGGTGCATCGTCCGAGATTTGAGAAGACGGTCGAACGTCGATAACATAGCGACTTTCAACCGCTGTTTGCGTAGGGGGTAATGAGAACAACGATAACTCGCTAGGTTGACCTTCCGTGAACCCTTTGTCGGTGAGGAGTGCCATGTTATAACTCGAAGAGATACGATCTTTTGGTCCGCGCTCTCCGTTTATCGGTGGGTGAACTGACGTTAGGAAGAGAACGCTTCCTATTTATGAGTTCCTGTTGACGCGTTCTCGATACTTCAGACTTGGCTTGTCCGACCACTTGTTGAGAGGGGGCCGTAAGCTGAATAGCCGGCGTCTTGACTTTCTTCCCGCTGACGTTTTCCGAATGGGGGTCGATGGGAATAATGCGGGCTTCACCCGTTTTACCGCCTAGTCCTCCACCCTTCTGCTTCTTAAAATACGTCGAGGGGTTATGGACAGACTTTGCCTCGTTCCGATAAAATCTGATCCATTTATTCACATCGGGGATGTACAACGGTCTCCCGGTCATAGCTGTTTTACGTGAAGCGTTACGATGACGGATTCGGTGAGGAATGTCGCCGGTTCACCTTGTGCGTCGGTTATATCGATTTCTAGATAGCGTACGTCGCTTGAAATAATGGGCAGGTAATACGGCGTGAGGTATATCCTAGATACCGTTTTTTTCTGGAGTCCAGAGGCTTCGACGTAGCGTAGTAGAGGTACTTTCGTCTCGCCTACGAAGGAATCTCCGCATATATTACAACACAGGCGTAGAAGTGATCGTGATTTAACCTGCGGTTGTCTTTGGATAAATATTTCTGCTAAGGCTACGACCCAAGACTCTTCGAAATGGATGCTTTTATTTAAACTGACGCGAAATTTGTACGGTCGATTCTCGGGGAAAAGCGTCTTGGAGTCCTCGCTGTTTACGACGATGTAGTTATCCATTCGACTGATTCACAGTCAACTGTCTCCGTAGACGTTGGGATAGCGTTATATAGTAATCCCAAATGTTAACTTTCAACGTATCGGAAACATTCTGACACACCGAATATGTATAGATATGTAGCAAAATTAGGCGGCCCCTATTTACTACGCCGTCGTCTAACATGCTATGGGTGATCGATTTGTAGGCGTGTAAAGAGGTAACGGCATTCACCATTCGATTCCAATCCATTATTAAATTTTCTTTTCTAGCAGGTTATGAATAGCTGTATCGATGAGACGGGTTCGAGCTTTGAGTAATGTCCACTGCATGTAGTTCAAGACCACGCCCTTTATAGCGGCTTTGCCGTTGATAAAATAACGCAGATCAACCCTCAATAACTTGGTGTAGATACAAACAGTAGCCCGGAGGTGTTCGTCGATAATAACTTGCTGCATCGGTGTACATAGCGTTGTGTTGGGAATGATAGTTATATCCCCCGATGGTATTTCGAACACACGCGGTCTATCTTCGCCTGTGTGGTACGCGCATGAAGGACAGGGTGTTCGTTTCGTGGTTAATACGATGAGTGGTATAAGTAGGAGCGATATAGCCCCTATAGAAAGAACTTTAAGTATGCCTAGCTTTCTCTGGTATTGATCCATACCGCTCGATGTGTGACTTGAGAATAAACGGAAAAATACACGGTTCGCATATTTATAATACTGTTTGAAAAATAATATATTTTCGGTATACACTCGCGACAAGAGAGCAATCGCACGTGTTCTAGGGTATGGGGCTTTAAACTCTGTTAACCCGCGCATTAGACGCCATGCCTGACCTCATCTACGTATCCCGCCGTTTAATGACGAGAACGCTAAGCTACATATAACTAAATAACATCGACAACAAACCCAAGTAGTTTATAAAGTATGTATTGTTACCAATCAAAACATAGTTGGCTGGAGAACGAGCAAATCTATACGCTTAGTTTTTGCTTGCGCTTTTCATACCGTTTAGTAAGTCTCTTTTCCATTGGTCGGTTTTCATTTCCGTCTCTCTCCAGTCTTCGCACTGGTATTTCATCAGGTACGCGGGGTGCACGTTCATTTCCGTTTGCCTTTCGATGAGGGATTCAAAGTTCTTCATGACCGCATTTTCGTCAATACGTTCTAGAGCATCGTTAAAGTATAAGTCCGCCATCTCATCGGGATCGTTCATCATACATTCGTGATGACCCTGGCTGGGGTCGTCGATCTCACATCCGGGGCAGCGTTCTCTCCTTATTTCGCCGATGGTAGGGGCTAGTTCTTCGATATACGCTTTCTTAATGGCGTGTTCGAGGAATTGCGTCCTTCTGCAAACCGTAGGAGTCGGTGGAGGCGATGACATGTCGTCGTCGAATGCTGCCGATGCGCAAACCTGAATGGTGGTTATCATCTCCTTCAGCGCAGCGTCTATCTCTCCGGCTTTCTTTTTTAACTCCGACCATAAGACCCCGTCCAATGCGATTCCGTTAGTCGTAGGAAATATCTTCCTCGCGTTGGTGGTAGATTTATCCCAGTTTCTGAGGTGCACGAATGATTTTCCCTTGAATACATTATGACTGATATATACATCTTTGTCCAGGCGGATGGGCTGGGGTGTGTCCACACCTCGTTCGAGAAAGGAATCGATGGTCCCCATGTAAAATGTTACGTTGTCCCATGCTTTCGTGTTTAGTGTGATGAACCTCGGCTGAGACGCGTTGGGTACATGACCGTGATCGACAATACGTATAAAGGCAGCCCCCTTCTCTTCAAAGACTTCTGCGCAAACTTTGTATGCCAGGGAGATCATCTTGTATCGACTGATAGATGTGTGTACTACGAAAGGCGAGTGGTGAATGTGCTCGAAAAGCTCGTCCTTTTATCCTAAACCATTCCGTGCCCCTCGTTCGACCCGAGAGCGCTTATATATAGGTTCGGGGGAGAAGGTCGCATGATGTCATCGGGTATAAATAACCGGATATGTATAGATATGTAGTAAAATTAGGCGGATGACAAGGGCGCTTATCTATATGTTCGGGGGAGAACGTGGCATGATGTCATCGGATATAAATAGCCGTATACGTATAGATAGGTAGTAAAATTAGGTACTCTCAACGACTCCGAGTCAACCAAAATAGCTTCGCACTCTCTACGTCCCCGCGCACCTGCTCGCACTTATAACCCTCCACCAAAATAGCTTCGAACTCTCCGTACATCTGCTCGTATTTATAACCCTCCGACCTATTTAAGTGACGTCATCGGCTTCCAGCGTCCATGGTCTCGTACCGGCTAAAGGTACTCTACTCGACATATACGATTGGGGAGCATTGATAGGATATTAATTTATTAAGATTGACTCTATCGGGTCGAAGCTTCAGAATCTCAATTTGTGTTTGTTGTCTTATACCAGAGTACACAGACAAACATACAAGTTGGGGGAATAAGAAATTTTGAAAATTAGTGCATTGTAGTTAAAAAACTCAAGCCATTCGTGGTGTAGTAGGTAATGCTCATTCGGGCGAACTTCGCGCACCAGGGGACATTGCGGGGTAAAAGTATTACTCACGCTCAAGGCGAAGACCACGGCCAAAGAATTGGCTCCGGTCACGCGGAGGTCACTTTCGGTTCCAGTCACGTGACCGGAAGTGACCTGTGACCCCTGCGCATGCGCACAATGCCGGATATTATTAATGGTGCGCAGATGTCAAAGGTCACTTACGGTCAAGTGACCGGAACCGGAAGTGACGTCACAAGTAGGTCAACAACGCCCCCTGGTGTCACTGAGGGTGCAAATCACCTTATGTGCAACCGGATATTACTAATGGTGCGCAGCGGTCAAAGGTCACATCCAGGCACCTGACAGCTCGGAGTTATCTCCCCCTAGTTCCAGATTTTGCCACCAAGGCAACGAGCATGCGCTATATTATCGATGCGCAGGGGGCAATATGTATCGCACGTCATTCTCAAACATGGTCCCCGGCAAAATCGCCAGCACTATGCCCAGCATAAATGGCAAGTGGGGTACCCTCAGTTTCTCCACATAGCCATACAGCGAGAGAAGGGAAATCCCCAAAACCGTATTGCCACGAAAAAAATACATGAATACATGGGAAGTAATACCTATAGTAATAAATATCACCTATGATCAGTGCGACCACGTCGTGTCCAGTGTGTATCCGCAAAAAATAAAGAAAATGGCGGCGCTTGCTGTCGGAAATTCCCTTTTGGCATCGATCGTGCTGCCATCTGGAGGCAAGGAAGACAACTCGGACTAGGCGAAACCTCTGTGGGCCGAATTACGGGTGATCTCCTCTGATTCGAACAATTGGAATATGCCTAATGGGGAACTCACACATGGCCAGTTGCGGTATGGAGTGTGGCATCTTGTTGTTTTTTTCGTCTCACCACGTGAAGCACGATGATAGGGGTCGCGAAGCCATTGGTTGAAATTTGTTGAAAAGTTTGCATTGTGCATGCGTAATACGTAGACAAGTCCGTGGGAGATGTTTTGGAGTCTAGTTGAGCCCCTTGTGGTCCGATTGGGTCGAGTGACGTATCAGTGTTAAGCACTCGCAAGGGAGCATCCGACTGGATGGGTGTGACGAGGAACTTACGTCATTTCGCGCATGCGCAGTAAAAAAGAGGCATGGGAATGGACGTTTTGTTGTCGAGGTGGGCCAGTATTGGTCCGAATGGGTCGTGGGGGGTGTCAAAGTAAAGCGCTCCTCCAGGGCGATCAAGTCATGGATGGGTGCATGTAAAATTAGGATTGGGTTTGAACATATAAAAAGCGGAACACGGTTCTGTGAAGTCATGTGACGCAGTCAGTATGTCGGCACCTCTTCCCACTTCCCTTATATGTGTTGTAATTACCTCTGCAATAGGGGAAACCCCTGTCAACCAGGTCTAGAGGGGCTAATATCGCTTCCCAGCGGATTGGGGCCTGCCGAGAGAGGAAGGGTGAGTTAGTGGGTGTATGTAAAATCAGGATTGGGTTTGAACATATAAAAAGCGGAACACGGACTTTACCCCTAAAATCTGGTCCAAATGAACTCCCGCTGTTACGCCTTAACGCCTTCGTAACGCTCCAACGCCCTATCTGAACGCCTTAACGCCCTAGATTAGCGCCTTAACGCCATGATCTAACGCCTTATGGTAACTCGCTAGCTTAGCGCCTTGACGCCATGACGCAGACCGACGAGAGAAAGAAAGATCAACTCGTTCACCAGTTTTCATATAGTTTATTCTCCCCAATGTTACATCATAACCAAGCTGAGGGAGCCGCGTTGGGTATGTTTACGACTCAAGTAGACTTGTCCAATCAGAGGCCGCCATTGGCGCTGCATCTATCATATTCGTTCTTGCCAGTTAGATGTATTCTCGGTTGCTCTTGTCCAATCAAAAGTCGTCATTTCAGAAAATTCAATCTTTGGCCATGTTCGATCTGATCCGTTTGTTCTAATCTTCGTCGAGCATGCCAGGATACCGTTGAGGCAACATATCCTCAAACAGTTGTTGGTGCATTTTGATCGCATTTTCCAGGGCCTCGGTGAGTGGGAACCCCATATCCTCTTCCAAGTGACGCTTGATCTTGATGATGGACATGCGTGTGGGGTCGCCTTTCATTTCAAGCGACAGCAGGCTATACCGTTCATAGATGACCGTGGCTGTGTTCCTGATGTAGGGGCGCATTTGGGTGTACGCCTGTTGTAAGTTATCCTGCCCGGCGTCTTCGATTACCGCAGCGTAAATATGAACAGCTTCATGCACAATACGATTTCAAAAGGTGGGTTCTTCCTCACTTCCCTGGGACGTAGGCTCACCATCTGAGGTCAAGCTCTCCGTATCAGTAGATAGAGTCCCAGCAGTTTCTGTTTCGGTATCAGTCGGTGAACTCTCAGCAGTCTCTGTATCAGCATCCGCCTCAGTGGACTCCTCGGAATCTTCAATCCCATGTATATTCTTCTGGTGTAGCATCATATCGTAATGTCTGGTGAACGTGCGTTCGCACTCAGAGCAAGTATAGCCCATGTTGATTGTTGCATGTCCACTTTGCGCGTTTTTGGGATACGCTTGCTTTTATAGACAGTAACGCCCGCCGACGCCCAGCTTAACGCTTCAATTACAAGCGTCTAGTCCGTCATTCATAATTCAGCCGTCGTCCATTAAAGAATATCCGCGTCCATAATCCAAAGACCTATTCCATATTCCATATAACAGTATTAGCACCAAATTCAAAAGACACTCATAGTATACATAAACACATAGTCACGCTTTGATTGTGACTGTTGAATTAGATGGGTTCATACGGCCCCTAGCCCCGGGTTAAGCGGAATCAAACACAAGTTACGAAACGTAACGCCATAGATCTTGCACGCTTCGCTCGTATTTTGCTATCAGCATGCGATATGTACCGTCAAATTTGAGAAACTTTGAGTGGAGGCGCTTGGTGGAATAGCCCTGTTCTATAAGTTTCTGCAACAATGTTTTGTGATGTTGATTAAAATCGTCACATTTAACACAGGATCTAGCAAATGCTACTAGGCGAGATATGTATACGCCATATGCAGGTCCCACTGGAATATTACTTTCCAGAAAGGGATAGTTTACGATGTCGAAATTGTAATCATCTTTTTTGTTATAAAGTCGACGAGAGAGAATGCCCGCTTCCTTTTTATAGAGATATAGATCTAAATATGATGTGCCTGTAGGGCTATCTGTAGTTTCCTTCAAATCCAGTGAAGGTGAATATATATCCTTCACTGCGTCATTTATATAGCGATTATCCACAGCGAGAAGATCGTCTATATAGTGTTTGGTGAATGAGAAGAAACGGGCTTTGAATGGATCGGTTTTTGAAAGCGCCTGCATATAGTCATATTCATAAGAGAACATATACGGGTCAGCCAACAGGGGTGCACAATGCTCAACGCCCTGGTGAAATAGCCCACAAACTCTGATTATTCCAGACACTCCATGGAATTGACACTAATTCATCGAAATGCGATGACGCCCGTCAACGCCCGTCGTTACGGCTTAACGTCCATCTCAACACCTTAATGTCCCGAACACCTTATGCATTGTCTATCATCTATGGAAGGACATCATTATGTTGGGGTTGAAGAAGATAATTTTCCGTCTCCAGCTGTGTCTCCATAAAGGTTTAAAATGCCTCATGCAGGGTCAACAGATTCTGGACACGGGTAGTTGTGTTGGTATCCTCTTCGGGTACTATCTGTTTCTTAGAAGACATACCCGTGTCACCCAGCGGGCGTCATCTATGAGCGTGATAAGATTACAGCGAATGCGTTGGTGCTGAAAGGTGGATCCACCTTGGGCCGTATAAATAATAACATCGACGTTGGCTTGACGTAAAGCTTCGGCTAGAATATCCTCGTTGTTGGGTTCAAAGTTTACATCAGGCAACGTGGACTCTATAGTGTTCATGGTGAAATGAGGAAAATGATATCGTGTGGGCTATTTATAGTGGGACGCTTTTGATCTTAATGATGCGTTCAAACAATTGTTTCGTTTGAACCATCGATTTGACATGCGCCGCTGTTCAGCTCATGCCTGGGGTTTTCAACATCGACGCTGTTCTTTCGATTTTCATATGAACTGGGTCTTTGTCCAGCAATTTCATATGAGTCACGAGGTCGACATACTGCAGACGTAGAGGCCGTCGTAATCTGGGTACCAATGTGTTATGTGCTAAAATTACGGCTTCCTCTTTCGAATATCCTTTGTGGTGAAACTTGTTTTCTGTGGCCTCCAACGTCTCGCCCATCTCGGCGTCCATACTTTCTTTCAATACATCCTTCCATAGAGTCGAGTTCGCATTGTGTTCATTCCCTTGTACGGGTTTGGGTTGGTCCTCCTCGGTTGGGCGATATCCCCAGACTGATGGTATGAAGGGGGTGGGTTGCTGCCGCCGAACGTGCGCTGCCAGATTTGGACTCGCTGGATGGTGTAGGGGTATATGACGTTGTGGTGACTCCCTCGCCGGGTATCAGGTCGGTCGTCAATCGGCGATCTTTGGGGGTATGAGCTTTTAAGTCTACGAACAGGTAGCCATACGGACGACTTGTCGCGGTTTGAAACGCCTGCATGAAATGTTCAATATTCTGAGGATAAATTCGACTACCAAGCACATGGGTGTGTGCTCTGCCGATGGGATTGGAGAGCAACACAAAGTATTGGCAGTTCAAGGCAATATCTCTGGACGCCTTCCCTTGAGGAAAGAGATTCTGAGTCAAATAGATGACGGACAGATTGCGATGATGGGACCCTTTGGTGAATAGGTCGGCGATTTTCGAATTGTCCTTGGCCGCACTCATCAGGTCATCTAGCACTACCACGTTGGTCTGTTCGTAATCGAAGTAATACGGTTCGTCTATGTCGTGAGTAATTCCTGGGACGAACCTCACATTCTGTAATGGCCTGTACGCAGGCTGCTACTGGCAATAAAACCATACAACGCGTGTCGGAGCTGGGGCTGCCATACCTTCCTCTAAGAACTTCATCACTCAGGACGTCTTTCCACATCCCGTAGAGCCGCTCACTGTCATCATATAGGGATGCTCTACTCCACTTGGTGGAGAAGCCTGTGACGGGATAAACAAGTTTCTTTGTTTTGAGCATGGCGCCTAGAAAAACCTACCGGTATATCTGAATCGTGTTTGAATAGTCAGATCCATGAGGTCTTTTTCCAGATATATTTATATTGTGTGCAAATAAATGTGTGATAGATTCCGAATTTGGGCTGGTGACAACAACGACAGCATGAATATGACTAGCTCCGGTGTAGACTTGTTCTTCTATAACGTGAGAACAACATTACGGCTGCAAACCAATCACCAGATTGAGTTGTTGGGAAAGTGCCGGACGGGCAACATTTGCCGAACCCGTTAACCATAACCAATAAAAAAAATTGTATTCTATGTCCACTTATCTTTCATAAATCACCTTGTTTAAGATGACTGTCGACGTTTAGCTTTGCAATATATCTAAACTCGGGCGAGGGGGTGAAACTGTTCACATCGCCGAGCGCCGATTTCGCGCCACAACATCGCGCGCCAAACACTACAAGCACAGCGGCGATATGGACAGTTTTACCCCCCCCCCCCTCGTCCGAATTTAGACTTCTAGCAAAGCTAAAAATGGACAGTCACTCATAAACAAGGTGTTTGATGGAAGGTAAGTGGACATAGAACCAAATTATTTTATCGTTTATTGTCAATTGGTTCGGCAAATATTGCCCGTACGGCACTTTCCTAACAACTCGATCTGGTGATTGATTTGCAGCCGTCGCGTTGTTCTCACGTAGTAAAGAACAAGGCTACACCGGAGCTAGAATATGACGTGGACTGTTCGGGTGTCAGTTCAGACTGGCACGGTTCTCGGTCGACTCCGGCTTTATATATGCGGTGGCGGCAACTGTACTCGGATGACAATGGATGAAAAGTGATGGCAGTATGGCGTCGTAAACTCGGCAACACGGCACAACAGGTACACTTTCTTGTGGATTAGTTCCGGCCGGTGTTATTCAACGGGGCTATAATATGTGTGAATCTTTTTTTACCATTCGTGCAATAAATAAGGTCATGTCAGCTTTCCTTTTCTTAAAGAAAGTCTGATGAAAATTGTCAAACCCCCATAATGCTCGAGGTTCTTTTCACTGACTTTACGATGCAAAGGATATGATATCCTTCGTATTGCTGACTGTTCATGTTACATTTTGTCTCAGATAATCTTATAATGTCATAATCAGAGATTTCACGAATAAACTGCCTATCCTTAGACTTTTCGACCTAAGTTTATTAATGTTCCAATATTCAATGTTGATCGACAAATATCATAAATCATGTACTCTAACCCAAGAGGGTGAAACATTCGTAAACAAAGTTTGCCGTTGCTTTAGCCATAATATATTTAGACCCATCTACAAGTTGAATGACTAGGTTGTTATGGTCTGCAGGTATGAGGGATAAGCAAAATGTATTAAACAGGGACTCCCTTTGCTTTTTAAATACGGAGCAGTACAATAGAAAATGTTTTTCATCCACTAGTGACAAAGATAGTGCATAAACATGATAAACGATCACACTTGGGTGTGTTGATGTAACGTCAGTAGTGTATAAACGACATCTTTCATTCCATTGACCTACTTATTTGTTCCCCCGGGTAAAATTTAAGGGGGGTACTTGGTCACGTGACGATCACGTGACCGGAAGTGACCTTTGACCCCTGTGCATGCGCACAATACCGCATATTAATAGGTCAAAGGTCACTTCCTGTCACGAGATCGTCACGTGACCAAGTACCCCTTAAATTTTACCCGGGGGAACAAATAAGTAGGTCAATGGAACGAAAGATCCCCTTAACATCAGGTCAAAACGAGGTATGAACCGGAAGTGACGTCACAAGACTGGTGACGCCCCCTGTCGAAAATAGGTCAATAAGGGTCCAGATCCCAATTTACAATAGCGGATATTAATACTCAATATAGGCGCATTGATGTTCTCAATATAGACGCTTTGATGCTCTCAATATAGGCGCTTTGATGCTCTCAATATAGGCGCTTTGATGCTCTCAATATAGGCGCATTGATGCTCTCAATATAGGCGCTTTGCATCAGTGGAATGCACAGGATCCCGACAATATCGCCATCAATTTGTCCATTATAAATGGCAAGTGGGGAACCCTCGTCATAGCCATACAGTGGGAGAAGGGAAAGGGTCCCAGTGAGAATTAAACCCGGGTCGCTTTATCTACAGGCGAACACGCTATCCACTACCCCCACGAGTCATATGGTACAAACCAAGGTTGAAAATAGCATATATATATATATCTACCAGACGGCCCTTCACTATACGGCCTATACTGGTGCACTGGACAATGTTGAACCTAATGGGAAACCCACACATGCTCATTGCAGTATGGGTTGTGGGATCTTGTTTTTCACGTCTCACTTCGTAGAACACGATGGGCGGGGTCCCGAAGCGATTGGTTAATTTTTTTTGAAAAAGTCACTGTGCGCATGCGTAGTGGGTAAATAGCGCTGGGTGGACGTTTTGGGGCCGAGAGGGACCACTATTGGTCCGATGGAGTCGAGTGAGGTAACAATGTAAAGCATACGTGAGGGAGCATCCGCCGGGATGGGTGTGACGTGGAACTGACGTTATTCTCCGCATGCGCAGTAGACAAAGTGTATGGAAATAGACGTTTTCGGAGTCTAGGTGGGTCATTGGTGGTCCGATTGGGCCGAGTGAGGTATCAATGTGAAGCATACGTGTGGGTCCATCCAACGGGATGGGATTTTCATCATTCCGCGCATGCGCAATCTGGCCGCAGTATAGAAAGCAGCAATTTCGGGGGTGTGAATGAAGGTGTTTGGGGCCGAGAGGGACCACTATTGGTCTGAATGGATCGTGTGAAGTGTCATCTTGTAGCAACGCCCGCCAACGTCAAGCCCAACACTTCAACGCCCTGGTGAATTAGCCCAAAAGCTCTGATTTTCATGGTATTGTCATTAATTCATCGAAATGCAGTGACGCCCGTCAACGCCCGTCGTTGCGCCTTAACACTAGTCTCAACGCCTTAGCGCCCTCTCCTAACGCCCTAACGTCCTATTTGAACACCTTAACGCCCTAGAATAACGCCTTGACACCATGATGTAGACAGGTGAGAGAACAACAACAATAACAAGGATGACAGGTCAATCATTTTGACCCACACTGGGGGGGGGGGGCGTTGGGTATGTTTACAATTCAAGAAGACTGTTGTCCAATCACAAGCCGTCCTTTGAGAAAGTTCCATCTTTGCTCGGTGTGACCTAAGCATCGTCGGGCAGTTCAGGATATTGTTCGGGCAGCATGTCCTGAAACAGTTGTTTGCGCATTCTTATCGCATTTTCCAGGGCCTCGGTGGGTGGTAACCCCATATCCTCTTCCAAGTGACGCTTGGTCTTCATGATGGACCTGTGCGTGGGGTCGCCTTTCATTTCAAGCGGCAGCAGCCTATACCGTTTATAGATGGCCATGGCTGTTTTACTGATGCAGGGTCGCCTTTCGGTGTACGTAATTTCAACTGTCCGCCGTCTTCGGTTACCGCAGCATATCTATGAATAGCTTCATGCACAATACGATCCCAGAAGGTAGGTTCTGCCTCACTTTCCTGGGATGTAAGCTGACTATCTGATGTCAAGCTCTCCGTATCAGTAGATAGACTCTCAGCAATCTCGATTTCGGTATCGGTCGGTGAACTCTCAGCAGTCTCAGCAGTATCAGCATCATATCGTAATGTGTGGTGAACGTACGTTCGCACTCAGGGCATGTGTAACCCATGTTGACGGTTGAACGTCGACTGTGCACGTTTTTGGAATACGTTTGCTTTTATAGACAGTAACGCCCGTCAACGCTTAGCTTGACGCTTCAACGCCCTGGTGAAATAGCTCAGAAGCTCTCATTTTCCTGAAAATGACATTAATTCATCGAAATACAGGGACGCCCGTCAACGCCCGTCGCTACGCCTTAACGCCCTATCTGTAAGCCTTAACGCTCGTCTCAACGCCTGAACGTTCTATCTCAACGCGTTATGCATTGTCGATCATCATTGGACGGACATCATTATTTTGGAGGTTGAAGAAGATAATTTCCCGTCTCCAGCTGCGTCTGCATAAAGGTTTGAAATGCCTCATGCTGGGTCAGCAGATTCTGGGCACGGGTAGTTGTGTTGGTATCCTTATTGGGTATTATCTGTTTCTTATGCAGCAGAAGATATACCCGACTCATTGGATGTCATCTATGAGCGTGATAAGATGACAACGCACAAGGGCGTCGCTACTCATGGTGCGTCTGGTGCGAACGCACCCCCCTTTTTGTCCGTAGATTGGAAATACGAAAATTATTTAAGATATCGAACCGCGGTTTAGCATTAAAATACGCTAAAATGCAGGAAATCAAGCGTAAAAATTCAAAATTTCCCAGCGTGGGCATGCCCGGACTGCACTAGAAAGGCGCGCGCTTGTACGTGTATAAAACAGACCACCATCTATTCATGTAGTTTGTGAGCGTACTATTTAAGTTGCGGTTTAATATGTATATAAAATCAAACATTATCTCCGCGAGCGCACCACGTGACGTAGTTTGTTATAGGCCCGTTTTGTATATTAAACCAGAAAGTCAAATGAAGTCCGGCATAAGATGTGATATTGTTCAATATATCGATGCGTGCTTTTGCGAAGCAATAGTGAAAATAGAACCTTAAATCTACATAAATTATGTTCAGATTTATTTCTGGAAAATGCGGAGAAGGCATCTCCGGCAACCTAGGACCCCGTAGATTCCGGGACCTAGGCGGCCCCTGGACCCTCGCCTGTTACTTGCTCCCACAGGATTCGCTCATTCTAGCTTTGTGTAAATCAATCATGTCGGTACGCATATTGGTTTCTAATGTTCCATGATATAAAGTTCGTCGTTTTGTGTGTAACTAGAATGTCAAATGGATTCAGGCATGAGCTGTGGTTTTCCCCAACATCTTATAAATACGAAACAAACGTGAAAATAGAACCATAAATCTGCATACATTATGTTCATATTTATATCCGGGAAAACGCTTAGAGCGCATCTCCGGCGATCTAGGACCCCACGCGATCTAGGACCTTCCGGGGCCAAGGCGGCCCCTGGTCTATGTGGCAGTGATAGTCGACCCCCCCACGCCCTCCCCTATGGAAATTGAAAACATTCGCACCCCCCATCCCCCTTTTGAAATCCTAGTGACGCCCCTGACGCATGCGCTGGTGCTGAACGGTGGATCCACCTTGAACTGTATCAATAATAGCATCGACATTTGCTCGACGTAACGCTTCGGCTAGAATATCCTCGTTGTCGGGTTCAAACAAGTTGGACTCTTCAGTGCTCATGGTGAAATGAGGGGAATGGTGCCGTTTGGTCTATTTATAGTGGGACGCTTTTGGTCTGAATGATACGTTCAAACAAATGTTTCTTCTGTGCTATTGCTATGGCATATGCAGCTTTTCAATTCATATCCGAGGTTTTCAACATCGACGCTGTTTTTTCGATTTCCATATGAACCGGGTCCTTGTCCAACAATTTCATATGGGTCACGAGGTCGACATACTGCTGACGTAAAGCCCGTCGTAGTTTGGGTGCCAATCTGTTATGGGCTAAAATTGCGGCTTCCTCTTTCGATTACCCTTTGTATTGAAACTTGTTTTCTGTGGCCCTCAACGTCTCGCCCATACTTTCTTTTAACAAATCCTGCCATAGCCTCGAGTTCATATTACCCCTTGTATGATGTTGGGTTGGTCCTTCACGGTTGGGTGATATTCCAGGCCTGATGGTATGAAGGGGACCCGATGTATGGGGGTGGGTTGCTGCCGCTGGACGGATGCTGCCAGGTGGATGGTGATGGGGTATATGACGTTGCGGTGATCCCTCGCCGGGTAACAGGTGGGTCGTCAGCCGGCGATCTTCGGGGGTATGGGCTTTTAAATCTACGAACAGATAGCCGTAAGGATGACTTGTCGCTCCTTGAAACGCCTGCATGAAATGGTCTATGTTCTGATGATAAATTCGACAACCAAACACACGGATTTGTGCTCTGCCGATGGGATTGGAGAACAACACAAAGTATTGGCAGTTCAAGGCAATATCTCCGGACGCCTTGCCTTGCAGAAAGAGATTCTGTGTCAACTAGATGACGGACAGATTTCGATGATGGGACTCTTTGGTGAATAGTTCCGCGATTTTCGAATTGTGCTTGGCCGCACTCATCAAGTCATCGAGCAATACCACGTTGGTCTGTTCGCAATCGAAGTAATACGGTTCGTCTATGTCGTGAGGGATTTCTGGGACGAAGCTCACATTCTGTAATCGCGTAGTCTCGTACGCGGGCTGCCATTGGCTATAATACCATACAACGCGTGTCGGGGCTGGGGTTGCCACACCTTCCTCTAAGAACTTCATCACCCAGGACGTCTTTCCACATCCCGTAGGGCCGCTCACCGTCATCGTATAGGGATGCTCTACTCCACTTGGCGGGATTCGGTGGTGACTCTTGTCTATGCATTAGACGATATGTCTGAGCATATTGTCGCGACGATAGAGTGTCTTCTGACAGAGTGAGTGAGTGAGTGATTGAATGTGGTTTCACGTCGCTTTCTATATTTCAGCCATATCACGACGTTGGGTCCTATTCCACACGGGTGGGGTCCTGTTCCTTTTCACACCCGGGAACCCCACGGGTGCCTCAGTTAGTCGCCTCTTACGACAAGCTCTCTGATGAGCTGAGGCCTATTCTTGCCACGACCTGCGGTGTGCACAACATCATCCCAGGTCAAACCCCGAATGCCCCATGGGGCGTCTTCTGACAGAACGTACATGTGCTCGACATGGTACCCGGTCAGAGGGTGAATACAGACTGAGGCTAATAGTGTACAAACGACCATATTTGACCACTCACTCACTCACTCACTCTCACTAACACACGCACTCACTCACTAACCATCGTTAGTGCGTCCATTCGTTAAGACGGGCGTTGGGCATGTCTCACTCACTCACTCACTCACACTCTGACCCTCGTATATATCGGGTGCGCATAAGCGCATCTGCGGTCTCATTGACACCAGGGAGCGCTGTTGACCTACTTGTGACGCCATCGGTCGTATTGACATCCGGAAGTGAACTTTGACCCTGCGCACCATTATTCATATGCGGTATTGTGCGCATGCGTAGGGGTCAAAGGTCACTTCCGACATTGCCGAAGATGGCCGAACATTATATTTAACCATTTGAAAGAGCTAATTCAGTCGTATTGACCTTGATGATTGACTCGTATTTATGGCAAGGTGAAATTGAGTCGGATTGCCCTGGTGGTAAAAACTGGAACTAGGGGGAGATAACTCCAGGTTGGCAGGTGACACGACAGTGACCCCTGTGCACCATTATTAATATCCGCTATTGTAAAAGGGGATATGGACCTTTATTGACCTACTTCCGACAGGGGGCGCGACCAGTCTTGTGACGTCACTTCCGGTTCATATCCCGTTTTGACCTGATGTTATGGGGATCTTTCGTTCCATTAACCTACTTATTTGTTCCCCCGGGTAAAATTTAAGGGGTACTTGGTCACGTGACGATCACGTGACCGGAAGTGACATTTGACGCCTGCACACCATTATTAATATGCGGCATTATGCGCATGCGCAGGGGTCAAAGGTCACTTCCGGTCACGTCATCGTCACGTGACCAAGTACCCCCTCAAATTTTACCCGGGGGAACAAATAAGTAGGCCAATGGAACGAAAGTTGCCGTTAATACACTACTAACGTCCCTTTTCGATCGGTAATAATAATTTATGAGCGCTAATTCTAAGTTCGATTAGCGCAGAACAGTGTCTGATTTTTTGTATTGCCATTATGTTACTCACAGGGCGAGGAGTTCCTTATATAAGAGCTTGTTGCAACTCACTGTACGTAGAGAGCTTGCTGCTAAGTTTATTTGCTCTTTCCAAGTATCGATATACTTTCAAGTTAATTTTTTTATGAACTTATTAGTGGAGTGGGGGATTCGACAGCCAAGGCTTTCCCAGATGTTGTCGGACATATGTACTGAGAGGCGTACTGAGAGGCGGAACTCCCATATGGGAACAGATATTTTACTTTGCAATAAGCATGAGGGGCACCCTTGCTCATTCCATAATCCTGTAACGTGTACGAGCAGGACCAGTCGTGGTGTTTACAAGAAAACGAATCAATAACCGGGATTGCCCACTGGCATTCTGGCCGTCACCGTCGTTAACCCCTTCACTAGTGGAGATCCGGGGCTCGAAGAGATGATCACAACCCTACAAGGATGACTGACGCTGATGTAAAGGTCTATTATGGTATATTCTGCACAAATAGTATACGCGGTTACGATTGATAGCGTAGAACCGCGTGGCTTAGACAGAATGTCTAAGGAGATGTACCGTTATGATATTTACATATATGTACAGACACTAAGAGAGTGTATGCAAATAAACTTGATGTATATATACACGTGATATGAGAGGGTGTGTGCATATAAAGTTAACGTACACCTGGTGTGTGCATATAAGGTTAACGGATACGTACACTTGGTGTGTGCATATAAGGTTAACGGATACGTACACTTGGTGTGTGCATATAAAGTTAACGGATACGTACACTTGGTGTGTGCACATAGAGTTAACGGATACGTATCCCTGGTGTATATGTGGATAATAGAGGAGAATGTGTGCAGTTTGAGCTTGATGTTATATGGCAATAATATATATATGAGAGTGTATGCATATAGCTTTATAGTTAATATAGTGCTTTATGTCTATGCGCGATAAGGGCGGCCTGGCTGCTGGCCCTTCTCTTCTGGGGATAAGGGCGGCCTGGCTGCTGGCCCTTCTCTTCCTCCGTCGTTGGAACGTTACGGGTGTAACGCTCTCTCCAGGGATGGCACCCCGTCGTTGGAACGTTAAGGATATAACGCTCTCTCCAGACAAGACACCCAGTCGTTGAAACGTCAAGGCCCGTTGGAACGTTACGGCGGTAACGTTCTCCCCAATATATATATACCCTCAGGCGTTGGAACGTCACGGCAGTGACGCTCTCTCCAGATATGGCCCCACGTCGTTGCCCGTTGGAACGTTACGGCGGTAACGTTCTCTCCAGATACGACCCCCAGGTGTTGGAACGTCACGGCGGTGACGCTCTCTCCAGAGACGTGGCAACCCGGCGTGTTCTTCACCCCCAGTCGTCGGAGCCTGACCCTAACTTGTCAGCTCACCAGTCTGCTTCCCGCACAGGTAAGTATAGCCCGGCGTCTCAACCCTTACGGCTGCTGCGACCCGTCTATAGACACGCCTGTGACTACACAACTACTACACGACGATCTCTCAGGTAAGTATCACGCACCACTCACTCTCCGTGACCGTCAGGGCAATTACTTGGGTATATATTGTATCATCATTTCATCTGGTACCGATGAAACATCATTACTGCATGTCAACCGTCGTTGGAGACCCTCTGCGACCTGGTCGCAAGCTTCTGCGACCTTTGGCGACCCGGTCGCAGGTCTGTAGATTTCACGTTTAATCAGCGTTTCTCGGGAGGAGAAGTCTGTCTGGGCTGTGCCTCGTCTTTTCTTTACTGTCTGTACCTTGTATCTTGTCTTTGACCCTGTCTGTTCTTCCTGGCTGTAATCTGTGCCTTGGCTTGACTGTACAGTCTGTAAGTCTTGTTACCACTTTTACATCGGTAAAACGAAGCCCGCCTGCACCGTATCTTGCCTTTGCTGTGTGGTCTGTGATCTGTATGTCTTGTCTTTTTCTGTGTTGTCTGTGCTCTGTGTATCTTTCTTTAATGTGTGATAAATACACATATCCTTCTTGTGGGATCTGTGTTCTGTAGCTTTCTTGACTGTATAATCTGTGATCTGTATGTCTGGACTTGTACTGTACTGTTTATGATCTGGCTGTCTTGCTTTGCTTGTAATGTGTGATAAATACACATATCCTTCTTGTGGAATCTGTGTTCCCGGAACTTTCTTGTGTGATCTGTGAGCTGTATCTGTAACTTGTCTGCGACCTTTCTTGCTCCCCAAAGCGTCCGGCCCAGTTTATCGATGTTTCCCGACGAAAACAGCTCGCCCGCCTGTGCCTTGACTTGCACCGCCCGGCTGTAATAACTGCGACCGTTTCCGTCCCGTATAGCGTTGCACGGCCGTCTGCGCCGAATAAACAGGCTACACGGTACGTCGTTGGATTATGGCAGGGGGAAACTTGGCTGATTTATCCCTGTATTTAGTGCAGTTGCATATTTCCGGGGGTCACGGTCAACAAGATCGACGCATAAATATTGCGACTTTAGTCCCAGTGCAGCGGGATTAGCACAGCAATAATGTCGAAATTATCAACCTACTGGTATAGACCTAAAAGCCTTATTTTATACTGAAGTTAGACCATACAAGTTGCCTGAATGTGCTACGGGCAAACACATGTCTCATTACAGTATTATAAAATACCCCACAACTATACTAGACACGCCACGCTGTCGTGTTTCCTAAACTATAGCATAACCACAAACACGTTTCCACACCGAAAATGCGAGCTGGCAAATTCTCATTGGATTGGCGTGTTTTTACAGGTTACACTAGCTACAGGATTGTACAAGTTTTTAGACTCCCAGGCCAAACAACTGCATTTACGGCCCAACCGTAAATTACGCCAAAATCAATAAGTTACAGGCTGTACCTGGACGTGCTTTATCCAGTGCTGTCTTTCTGGTCTGAACACCGTTGGAATGTCTCCACGAGCTTATATAGCCGGGGCTCTTCTCCACCCCCCCGGAGACGTTGCGAAACCCGGAAAATCGCCTTCCAGCGAAATCACAGTTCATAGTCCATAAATGGGAATGCCATCCCAATCCGTAATTCGTAAAGAATGTTCCACATAAAGGGCAACACCTATCTCGCTCTGGTAAGCGAGAAATACGGGGGAATGCATTTCCAACCACTGGCGCTCCCGAACTGGCTCTTCCATCCTTCCAGCGGTAACACACCCCCCTCCGATTCGAACAGTCCAATCACAAACGGTTAACCGTTACAATCCCAATTAAGTCATGGTTCGTCTGTCAAATCCAAGCCACGACGGATAGCTTGTACATTACAACGAATATCAGCCACTTCAACAGGAAATATTTGTGAGCTTATGATCTCTCCGAACATGCCCATATTTGAACGAATTAAGTGTCAGTCAATGTCTCCATCTGGTTGCTTTGAGGCTATCCGAGATTTTTTTCATTTAAGATACGCCCTCGTATTATTTCCTCTCGGACTTCAAAGATTTTGTCCCACAGCTTCTTCTCTACTTAGGGAGCTTCTTGAAATAAGAACATGAGTTCCTTGATAGGAATGGCATATGCCGGTTAGGCAAATCGGATACATCATGCCCAGTGTGGTGTTCTGATCTGGATGGATTAGAGTTCCAATTGGAATGGCTTGTTATGGCATAGCCATCCTTTGTCTACCCAGTTCCAAAAAGTATGCCATGGAGTTCCTAGGAGTTCCAACTCGGCGCAGCATGCCTCTCTGTTTGAAATGCCTTATGTCAGTTCCTAGCATGCCCCAATTCCAAGAACCTTCCTTAGACTGAGCTTCCACGAAGATAGCGTATTGCCCCAAAACACCCTCCGTTCATTGGTTGATAGTTCCAGTAATAACTGTACAGCCCTAATCTGCCTACAAGGCCTGGTGTGAAGATAGGAGTGCCCGTATACAGAACTATATCATGGAGGATGGCTCATTCACACTCATAAGTTGACCTGTGTTCGGTTCCCCAACAAGCATGACAAGTAGAAAACATATGTGTTGTTGACATGATTAAAGCTTGATGAATCTTTTGATTGAAATGATATATATTTAACATTTAATTTATTTCTACTTCCGAACATTCTCATTTTCTTGACGAGGAATATTAAAAAAAAATGAGAAACAACAAAACACGCAAAATATACATAGAAAAAAAAAATCCTTAAAAATTTAAGGAATATTCCAACTATTACACCAGCGGAAGATTCCTCAACATAACTAAAGAATATTCCTTACTATGTTAAGGAATTTCCTTAGCATGCTACGGAATATTCCTTATTGGATTTTAAGGAATATTCCGCTGGTGTAATAGTCGGAGAATATTCCTTAAATATTAAGAAATTATTTTTTCAGTGTACAAAGATTACTCATATGAAGATTTCTTGTTTTATTACTCGGAAATACGCTAGAACGCGTCTCCGGCCATCTAAGACCCCTGGAGCTTCCGGGGCCTGGGCGGCCCCTGGGCTCTCACCTACTGGTGCTGTGATAGTGACCCCCTCAATCACCAATTGCTTCCGCCGTGCCTGACGAACTCCGGAGATAGGCATCTACAACCTCGAGGGACGGGATCAGTTGACTGGTTGAAAGTGATGAACAAGGAGGCTTTAGCTGCGAAGAGTTTTCTCCCTTCCACCACTCATCTGTTTTCTCCATCACCGCGGGATTTTGGCTGCCAACAACAACAAACAGTGAAAGTGTGGAACAGAACTAGGAGTATACCACAGTAATTTATAGTGTTAGCCATTCATATTCGACAAGATGTCTGACTTAGAGCGTGAAAGAGCTGGAAGAAGACGGAGACACCGGGGACATGGCGGGAGAACGCGAAGGGTTAGAAAATTAGTTTGGGAAGAGATCATAGGAGGTTTAGTTTTCGTTATCATCAGCCCAGCAGCGCATATGGAATAACATAGCCTCATATAAGGAGACCAAAATGCACTTCCATGCTTTCAGTGACCCAAGTTAACCTTGTTGCATCATAACAAGCTTCCATGCATGTCTGAGAGAAGGGCTACCAATGTTTTATACAGTGACGTCGCCAGTTCCGATCCAGTGTCAGGGGAAAATACCTGGATCGACATGATCGAGGTATTATACATAACATTGATCGGGGTAATATGAATAGGCAAAGCCTAGAAGCGAGCGGAGAAATACTTCTTCCTCTCGTTTCTGGCTTTGCCTATTCATATCAAGTAGTTTTCCACCAGCTCTAAATTAAATCAACATTTTTACTGGGTTCACAAAGTCAAATCCTGATCCATGTACCGATCACTTTTTGGTTTGAGCCCCCATCAAAATATTGAAGGATCAAATATCAATCTTAATAAATTAATATCCTTATGAATGCTCCCCTATCATATATGTCGCTATGTAGGCGACATATCCAAATTGGGGAGCAGATAGGATTTAATTTTAGATTGGATCAAATATTTAATTGTTCAAATTCTATCTGGTTCTATGATTTCCTGTCACTGCTCCAGGTGGCTATGATGTTATATTCTGTCATTATGCAGCTTCATTGTAAAGTCCTATAATAAGAATAATCCTGTTCCTTTATCGGACAAAAAATCTACATCACACTATATACGGTCACAATTAGTCTTATTACTGATGGAATTCAATTCTAATTTTATTGTACACATAATATGTAAAACCTTGGTGGAGTAGATTCCATTTAACCAAACTAAATGTCCTTGTAATAGACATGTTCAAAAGTTGAGACTGAACTTGAAGTGAATAGATCGTGATTAATAGACAGATCTGAACATAAAGACGAAACTACTAATTTATCTGCCAAATGGGAACAATATTTGCAAACATTTACAGCCAATAGCTATAGATTTACCAGATATGTTAAAATAGTTCTATGTGCGACTGTAAAACCAATCGACTTAATCATTTCATTGTCTGTTATCAACATTGGGATATTGTTCTTTTTACATTTTAAATCAATTTAAGGAATTGATAGAATGCTTATAATTACATATTTTAATGAATGATTTTGAATGCTAAAATATTAATGGAAGAGAGCGGTTACTATAATGGACAGAAATGATTATAATCTATAAAGTTATAGATAAAGAATACATGAAACCATAATTAACCATATTGGATATTGATATTTAAATTCATTTGTGTCTACAATGGGGAATGGTAGTGGGGGATGGGGGGGGGGGTAATATGACCAAAAATCGTCTAAAGATATCTGTTTTGAAAATGACGTCAATGTGAGGTCATTATGGTGGCAATCTTGTTTTTTTCTTTGGTTTGTTTTCACATTTTTTGGTAAAGCTTGACCCACAAATATAGTGTGGTAATTTTCAGGACTAGTCTTAGGGATCGCAAAATATATAGAGGGGGCGGGGGCTTCCCCCTCCCTCTCATCTGTAACTGGGGTACGGTTCTCATGTCATTAAAATGTGGAAATACAAATAAATTGCCATAAATAAATGTTAAAAAATATGTAGGCCTATCTCTGGTGTGCAATTTTCAGGTATTATTGGAGGGTGTCTAGTTTATAAAACATACACAGTTCATTATTAATTTTGAATGGAAACTTTGAAAGTTTAAATTGAAACATACTCTCCCTAGCTTCAGGTTAGAGACAATTTTGAACTAATTTGATTTTGCGGTGAACTCAAAAATTAGTTCTAGTTTTCTTCAAACTTTTTTTCAACTATCAAATTTTAATTTCAAGTTAAAATTATATTCAAATTCAAGTATTCACAAATAATTTTACTTTAATATTGATCAAATTAAATTAAAACTGAAATTTCATTTAAAAAACTGAAATTGCAATTCGAAATTAAACAATCAAGTTAGAATGATAATACAAAAAATAGGTTTCGAACTCAGTTCTTTTAATTCAAATTTTTAACTTAAATCGCAAAATCACCATTTTCAAATGCTGGGTGTACAGTTATCTCCACTGGACATGGCATTTGCTACTGGACGTCACTGGTGGCTGAATGAGTGCCTGGGCGGTTATCTTTTTTCTTCTGAACTTTAGTGGACGTGAGTTTTACGCCACTGGACTTGACTGGGCGTATCTGGACGGTAAATAGTAGGACCCTCTACTTCACGCGGACCTCGGCGAAGTCAAGATTCTTGGCAATGTTTAGTGGCTTGGTTTTACAACCATGACTACGTCGTTAATGTTTATTTTCTATCAAATGCCTCATCGTATTTACACGATACTTCAGATCTAAAAACGCAATAAATAAGCTTTCCATAGATATGAATTTTATGCAGGTTTTGCCTGCCATAGAACTAAATTTGTCGAAAGATGTGCACCGTTTTGAGTGCCGCTTCGCTGCGAAACGTTTTTGATCGAACTCTTGGTCACGTGGTCTGCGTTTTGCATCGGACATCTTCGACAAGGACGAAAGCAAACGAAAGTCTCATAACCGATAACGAATCATTTTTAGTCTACAGTTATTTTCATCTGTGTATAATTATTCATCAATTGAAATCCTTTCGAAAAATGACATGCCAGCTAGGCTATATGTTTCTTCTTTTATGTCTTCATAAATTTATGTTCTGAATCTGTCCCGGCATGCAATTTCTCCATGGGTGCCGGAAACGGAAATCACCGTTTCTTCGTTCAAGGGATATCGGTTGTTGTTGTTATTTTGCTTTGTTTTCATTAAATTTTGCTATGTTTTGCTTCATATATGCACGTCTACGCAATACCTATAGAGCTTGCTTTGCAAGCGGCCGCTTCGCGGCCGCGCTCCGCTCGCTATTAATAGGCCTATGTCAATTTCAGTTTTTATATATTTATGGAAAATGTGGACATCCGGACCGTTACGTGTGTTACAATTTGCAGACTTTTTTGCCTGCACTGATTGACCCTTAAAAAAACCTGACTGTGAAGGAGTTACAACTAAATTAGGAAAAGGATCCTTAGGGCACATACTACTGAAAAATGTTCTCAAAGAACGATCACGATTAATTCTACCTTGATTAGGCATGTTAGGGAGGGTTAATTATGCGTTACGTGTGTTACATCGGACAAAACGTGATTTATTCATATACGTGATTTAAACTCAAAATCGTCTGATTTGTACACATGATTCAATCTAATGTGTAGTTATTTTTCAAGAAGAATAAACACTTTTCTATACCAACATGGTGTGGAGCCATAAAAATAACAATTGGAGGAGGTGGAAGTGAAAGTCTTGCGTTACGTGTGTTACAATATTTGTTACGTGTGTTACACTGTCTGAATTTACCAAAGCAAATTTAATCTAGAAGTCACGTGACTAAATTTTTTTTACACATTGACAGAATAAGGTATAATTTACATGGCAAATCTTTCAAACCTTTCATATGATTTCGAGTTTAAATCACATATATGAGCAAATCTCATTTTGTCTGTTGTAACACACGTAACACACAATTAACCCTCCCCTATTTAAGATTGAATTAATTATGATTATTCTTCGAGAAAAAAATTTGGTAGTACATTTGTGTATGTGCCCTTAGGAACCTTGTCTTAATATAGTTGTAACTTCTTAAGAGCAATTTTTTTTTTAGGGTGCACCATGCAAATTGTAACACACGTAACGTAACATGGGCCTTCTTAGCAGTACACAGTAGGTGTACTAGAAAATGCATCTTACCAGTAGTACATCTCATGTGGTTGGTGAAAAATGACTATTCCAATATTTTTTATGATTCAGAACCTAATATTTCGAATCTAATAATCATTTCACTGGAAATAAATCTTGTTGAAATAGACTCTCTGTCTTTAATCAAGGAGCATGTAACACACGTAACATTCCATGTAACTAAGGCTCGATTTGCGGGCCTGCTGATATCTAAAATTAGGCCAAATGTTGGATGTAGCAGGTTATCTTCCATATTTTACCTCCCATTTTATATATTTTATGGAAAAACAGCAGGTCATCAGAAATTTTCTAAAGAAGGCCTTGATGTAACACACGTAACGTTACGTGTGTTACGTGCAATTAATTAATTAATTATCAAATATAAAGACAATGTAGCAATTAAATTTTATGTTTATCACAACAGCATAGTTAATGTACCTTTGCATATGAAAAAGTATTAAGCTCCTGTTATTTATGCCCTCTACTGTAAACTTTTATATGAATTTGTGTTACGTGTGTTACGCCACCTGCTAGACAGTAAATTCTAGTTGTTAACACCTTTAAAATTTTATTTCAACGGGAAACGGTCATTATTATTAAGAAGACAATGTGTTATCCAATGATATTTTGGAGTTTCACTTGAAAACCAACATAACTTAGCAAAAATGAGTCCATTAACTCTTTAGGTGTGTTTTGTCATAAGAAAATGAGAAGAAAAAAAATAGTTGACTTCACCTGTAATTATCAGACAGGTGTGTACTAGAAAATGCAAACTACTGTCACAACAAGTAATCTGGATCTATTTGCTACAATAAAATCACAAATTTTGTCCACATTAACATTTTTAAAATTTGGCTTGTTTGGACCACTTCCTGTGGAATGGGCCACAAAAAGATCCTCTAGTCATTAGCTTACAATTATCGGACAATGGTGGGCGCCAAGATCCTTCAGGATCTCTCGTTGATCTTTTTCGCTCAGATTTGAAATTCTGTAAACAAAATTACAAATCAATCATTTGTTCTAGTAACAATGGACAAAAAGATCCTCTTGTCATTAGCTTACAATTATCGGACAATGGTGGGTGCCAAGATCCTTCAGGATCTCTCGTTAGAGCATTTCCACAAAGTGGATGCTCTTATGTTTCCATGAGAAACGACTCCGCCGGATCCGCCGTTGCCGCCGCCGCGACTTTAAACGTGAATATCTCTGAAACCGTTAAATATTTTCGGGTCAAACTTTGTGTGCTATCTCCTTAGGCCTGGGAAATTTGGCTGCTTGTGTTTCGATAGCTGATGTTCACCACTAGGTGGCATTGTAGTCAGAGCATGATAGGTAAATCTTTCTGTGACGATTTCGTCTGAATGACTTGTTTGATTTCTATGAAATTTTATTACAATGGTCTTGAAGGATAGGCAATGTGCTGAAAAGGTTGTGGTGTAGCTGGCGTAATTATAAAGGCACATTTTTTGCATTTCAAAAAAAGAAGTTTTTTGTGAAATAAAAATTTGCCATTCGCTTGGAGAAATATTTAAAGATTCTTCTATTCTATATTGCCAAGCATAAATGTAGGATTGCCGACATGATAATTTTATTTTGGTGCGAACCAAATTGCTATTTAAATGAAAAATCTCAATTATCTGACTTAACGTCAAAACCTCCATAACCATTACAGGCCTTGACATTTGAAACATTCACGTAACCCAAAAAGAGGTTACGGGCAATCGACTTGCGTAACCTTTAGTTCGGTTACGCGACTGGTGATCACGTAACCCAAAGGTTACGTAAATGGGTTACGCCAAGAATATTGAATATCAAGTTAGATTACACATTTTGAGCAAATGATTTAAGTAAGATCTTGTGCCCTTATGAACCATAAACAATTTCAGAAGATGGTTTTATTAAATCGTTGTTGAATTGCCATCTATTAAACGTTTTCATGTGGACAGTGCCCGTTGACGAAGCCATTTTTCAAACGGTACACATATCCACGCATCCTGCTTTAGCCTGCGCATAGACTGGAACTAAAAATCTGCCATCAATGTTGTCAGCCATCAATGTTGTCAGCACAAGAACAGCCTCTACGAGGAGTTCAGTGCGGAGGGCCCTGAACATGCGTTTTCAATTTTATTTGCTAAGACGATCACAGCTATAACGAATATACGAACATCTCTTATCATAAATAGTGCGCAACGAATGTCCATTGCATATAACAAAACAATATGCCATGTATTAAAATACATATTTAGCTCACGGAAACATTCCAAGTACTTTTCATCCCTGGTTACGCACACACCGCTCTCGACATACATAGTTTGAACTCCACCTGTCAACTCACCTCACGCCTACAAGATGGCGGCCATATAATACAATCTCGACGTTGATCGCCAACCAGTAAACAACCCTAACCCATTTGGCAATTATTCGTGTGTAACCGCACTGCGGTGGTCTAATGGTTAGAGCGTCGGCCTCGTAAGCGGTAGGTACTGGGTTCGATCCCAGGCCGGGTCATACCTAAGACTTGAAAAATGGAACTTGTTGCTCCCTCGCTTACGCTCAGCATTAAGAGGATAGAACAAGGACTGGTTCGCTCGGTGTCCGTATAATGTGACTGAGTGGGGTGTCATGTCTGCCTACGGCATGATATTTCAGTGGGACAGCACTATAAAATGGCAGCATTAGATCTGCTCTGTTACAAGTAGGTTCCCCTGCCTCTCCCCCTCCCCTCCCTTCCCCTCCCCGTCGTGATATAGCTGAAAAAATGTTGAAAGCGACGTTAAACCCTATTCACTCACTCACTTATTCGTGTGTAATTTTTTTTTTATACTAGCTTCACACGTAACCCATTTTTCGTTCTCGTGATTTTTTTTTTGCGTAACCGTCACGCGAACGAAACGATCGTTCGCGTCAAATGTCAAGGCCTGCCATTATCTTGATTAAAGTTTTTTCCATTGAACTTTTATGTGCAATCTCCCTAGGGCTTTAGATTTCACCTGCTTGTTTTTCATGGTATTTGGTTGTTACTAGGTGGAGCTATAGACATGAATGCAGGTAAACATGTGTAACATCATATCTTCTAAACAACATGTTTGATTTCCATGAAATTTTAGTATAATGATCTTTCGAGATAGGCAAAGAGCTGACAAGATTTTGGTGGTGTTGGCGAAATCATGGAGGCGCATTTTTGCATCTCAAAATAAGATTTTTTTCACAAAAATGGAAATTTACTTCTTTGAATCATGGAAAAGGGTCATTCCATGAAATGGGGTCACCACTAAGCACTCAAACTTAAAACCATTGAATTTTCTAAAATATTACATTGATTTTAAAAACATTTATTCCTATTTAATGCCAGATACAAGTAGATATACATAAGATAACATCTTAGTTATATGTACGGCCATTACTTTTGGAGGACCATAGGTGTCGGCATACGAGGACACTAACGGACCCCAAAAATGTTACATTGCAAACATTGATGCTTTTGTTTGCACTGTGTGCATGAATTGCTAATAAATTTGACCAATAAAACAACTTCTAGTATCGATCTGGCTCATGTCTTTCAATTTATTTTAGTTTATTTCATATCAGTCACCCTTAAATGCAGATTCTGGATGCATGAAACCCTCAAAATTCAGGCTGCGTGTGTCCTCTTTTGTTACTTACCTTATCTCTTACCTGTCACCAAGAAAATGTCATTCAGTGGTCATTCAAAACTATTCTTGAGCTGGGCTAATCTGGTCTATTATTGATCCAAATATGACAGGATTTTGATGCGTCGTTAATAGCTGTAGTTGGAATATACTTTTATATCTCGCTTTCGTGTCCTCTTTCATGTGGTTACACGCACCACCCTCGGCTTGCATTTTACTTTTTTTTTGGCATGAATTACATTGTGCAGCAATGGAACCCAATATTTGTGACATGGCTGGTGGAGCCACTTTAGAGTAGGTGTCATATAATGAGGCAATTGCAAAAAATAGCGGGTAAGTACTGTATTGTGCTTTTTCGTGTCCTGAACAGTTACGTTTGCCACTTCGTTACATGTGTGACAAACAAATGTTGATTCCAGAAGAAAGAAAGTGAAACTAAGACCAGTCTTACATATAAAATGTTCATGTGCCATGATCAGTTTGATGGTAAAGTCTAGAGTTTGATGGCCACTTAGTATGGTGATTTCACATGATGTATGCGAAAGGACACAAAGCCATTTTTGGTGTCCATGTTACACGCACCACTTGATTGGATTGAGGCAGTCAATGCCACTAATATGCTGACTAAGAATAGGATTAAATATTCTAACAATTTGATCATGTTTTTATTCTATTTGACACTTAAATTAACGTGTTATGTGGTGAATTTTGCATATAGTTTGGTGTCTTCGTTACACGCGCAACTTCATTATTTTATTTTTCTCCCAAATTGTGGAATATTATCCGTTTTCTTATGTTTTCCGAATCTCTGTATATCAATATTATCCCTGACTTAGTGCAGCCAGGAATTGACATCTTTTCAAAATTGGTTTGCATGTCACACTTTGGTACCCCCATTTCATGGAATGACCCAAAAGTAATTTGAGTGTGCTGAACATGAATATAACTTTCCCAGTGTTATAATTCACATCCCTTGTAAGCCAAATGACCATTTTTTTGTAATACGTGAAATTTACATGACTTGAGTCCAATATCTACATTCCCGAGGCCACATCTGAGGATTTGCTTCATCATGTAGTTTCGTCATATTGTTCATCATTGAGTGGCACTATAGACAGTAAACTTATATCGCACAATTTATTGGCATTTCATGAAGTTTATTGTCCGACAGACAAAGGATTTCGAAGGACTGAAAGGTTGTTTTTTGGGGGGGGGTTGAAATTGAAGGGCCACCTCCCATACGGATTTGCAGCCCATCAACATAATGCTTGATTTATATCTCATTATACATTCTTTTTTACAATTACTAATTTTATTAACATTATGGTTTAAAAATGGATTGAAAGGACATTGGTGCTGTTAGCGCTGGCATATACATGTGGCATACAGCATAGTCTGCTAAATATATCTAAATCTAGGCTACATCAACCCCTGCTTACACACATAACGAAAATGCAGTCAGAGAAGATATGCTACCATCAATATGGTCAGTATGGAAAATTGCATGGATTTAAGTGAACTTGAAGTCCGGCCATTTTGGTCGAATAGACATACTGTAACACTGATATTCTGCTTCACCTTTCAAGTCTCATAATGTAGGCCTGTATGTTGATCATTCAGGTGATAAAACCTGTAATGTTTGACTTCTTGCATAATGCAGTTATAAGTGGACTACTAGACTATTTATATCAACAAAGTAAACACTTCATTCCAGAATCAGTGCTATTTCTCTCTCCATTACTGATATAATAATTTCTTCCTGTTTCCAATTACATAGTCGCCAGTGGTTGTGAACTCTGGGCTTCCAGATGTCGGGATGCATTCTGGTCAATTTTCAATGAATAAAATAACAAATTATCACTCAATAAATGCTCATTTTTTTTGTTTTATGTGGAGGTCCCCAGAATTTATTTGAAAATCGAGATGTGAAATTGCACATACCGTTGCATTTTTACAGCATAGTTACAAATGTTGATAATTATTTTTTTAACTGAAAAAGTAGAAAGTTTTTTGAAGTGGAACTTCTACATACCTGCTATATGGCACATCCCACCTGGGAATTTTTTACATGTATATCTAATTGAAGTAATCGATTGGAACCACTGATGATTTTCCAATAGCAGAGAAGAAAAGAAAAGTAGCTAGGGATGACAATTTCATTCTGTATATTTCGCTATTAGTTTTAGCATCTTCAGCAGTGAACAAAGTTACAAACAGCTCCATACGCACAGTATATATACAAGGCATAATGTGATCTTAGCCAATACACAATTATGAATAGGTGAGTCAGTAAATTATGTCAGTCAGTTTGGACGGATATTAAAATGCTGTCATTTTCAGGCCTCAATTTGAGGTGGTAACCTGTTTTCAGGTTGCCTGGAGGTTGCCATATGAAAAATAGTGGTAGCCTATTTTCAGGTCCCCATAATTTTGACTAATAATATGACAATAGGTTAATAATTATGCAATAGGTTGCCATAGGTTACCAGTGTAGATTTCATGGTATCCTGTTGAGAGGTTACCATCAGCACTCCTTAAATTGAAGCCTGATTTTCAGAAATTAACCTGACAGCGATCTACAAATGGTGTGATTCAGGTGATACAATACACACTGTAATTGATGAAAACAATACATACGGTAATTTCCCTATTAATTCGCGATGTAGTGATGAAACTCACCACTCCAAAAATTGGCTACTTTCGAATTATTTGTTGAGCGAATTCTAGAAAAACGCGAGTGTTCGAATTAAATGTCGCGCCGACTTTCACGGAGAATCCAAAATGGCGGACCGCTTCGCCGTGGTCGTAGTGATCGTATTTATTACCGTGTATTAATTTTGATATCTGATCAGTTTCCATAAAATGCAGTGTATGATGTCAGAAAATCTCCTCTACCCTGATAAAGGCGTCTAATTTTATTCGAGGAAGTCGAGCATATTTATCGAGTGACGAGTTCAGCACGATCATGCAGATTTTTGAGCTGACGTCCGTAAATTCGCGTCCACAATAACATCGTAAAAGTAGGCCAAAACATTGAACGTATTCCTTCCTTTTTGTTCAGTATTAGCTATGATCTATATTATGAAACCTAACTGACATGGAATGGAATGAATATTCTGGAAATATAAAACTATACACATATTAGAGTATTCCATGTTCGAGTCGTTCGGTATGTCGACGTTGTTGTTGTGAACCCTGAAAATGAACCAACGGCAAATTTGTGTAGGATTGTATCACGAAGTTTTAGACAGATTAGCGGACTGTCATAGACTTTTTGGTCTTCACTGTGCATGATTGTACACACACCATCCAGGACTTGAATAAATATCCCGGACCTATGACACGAAATTAATGTTGAATTAACGGCGGATTGTACAAGAGAACCGAGTGTCAGTCGGCAATACACGTTTGGATTGGTTTGTTTCTAGTATGAGAATATCTATTACGGTATCGGTACTGTAACAGTTTACTAAAAGTAAAAGTCGAAGTATGGTATCGTTCTGAATATTAATTAAATACTGGTATGTTCTCATCTCCGAAACTTTACCTAATGCCATTTAAATGTGTCTCAAATTTGTTTAGCATATAGAGTAATGGAATGGCGATAGCGATGTTTTGATTCTTAGTGTAAAAATGCGCGGTGTAATTCCAAAGAATTTTTGGTTGCTGGAATTTTGGTAAGTTCGTGGGTATTCGTAAGAAATATTTTCATTCACAATAAAATATTTAACAAAACCGGAAAGAGTAAGTCTTTATGATAACTATATTTGAACAAAACAGAGCACATGCAGAGATGATTGTTGTCGGCGCTTCACATCGCAAAATTTGTTTGTGTCCCCTGGTGGGAAAACTGACGTTTGTCAACTGTGTGATTTCCTGTCTATGTTTCATTAAACGATAGATGCAATCAAAGCCAAGATATAACAAGTTTGAATGAGGTATTGTGAAATTTACAGGACGAACAAGGGCCACACATTAACACACAAACCCATAATACTGCAGCGTTAATTTGAAACCCCTTCCAATTGCCTCTTGCTGGTGAATCGCGCATCCTCACCCAGAGCTGAATTTGGGCTTCCGAAGGGACGAGGTATTCCCCAGGCAGTCAATTCAATGTTAATTCAAGGCTAAAATTAAACTAAACACTTCATTAGCAAACTATCCCGGTACTCAAAACAATGTAGCCATTGACAATTTAAATATCAAAGGAGACCTGCAGCAAATGCCATTCATGTGGAGGCTTGGTGTTTCAGTAGGAAATTGAGGGGCACTGAGGGGGTATACTATTATGTCGTGCGATGTGAACACATCGTTTCAAGTTTGTTTCCTATACAGTGAACCTTAATTATGATAATAATAAAAATACGGCCTCTTTCACGAACATGCTATTAGATATTGTATTGTATGTTGAGTATTATTAGAAGGGAGAAAAATCAGAGAACCTGATGAAGAATGCAGGACGAGTCAGATCGATCACCAATTCTGTAGGTTTGTTTACGGTCAAATATACTTACCACATGGGGTCTGCGTAAATACCTCACCTTGTTGTGTGGATAATAACACGGACGTATGGACTGTTAGGGGGAGGGAGGGGGGAATGGATGTTCTGAAAGACAAAAGGAAACCCTTTCACCATTGTTTGTGATCTTCCAGGCTTGTCGATACGTTGTCATGCACAAACAAGTGATGCTCGAGAATTGTAGTCCAGATTTTTTATTTTTAGAAATTTTTATTGATCAAAATACTAAAATAAAATCAACGTTAAATGTACATCCTTCCAAAAGGCTTTTCGTGATGGCTCATTTTTGACGTCAAATAATGGTCGTTTGATTGTCCACTTCACCTGAAAATATAACGAATAGCATACAGCATACCGAAAGGTTAAATCGCATCTTGCTTTCCCCAAACGAAGAATTCAGTTGCTGTGAAGAAATCTGATGCAATTCACCAGCACACACGTTACAACTTGATATCTCCGCGGGAACGTCACCCGACAAAGTTTGAACTCTGCTCCCTTCCAGTGCCTCCTTTGAACATGGCCCAAGTGCCTCCCATACGAATAATACAGGGCAGGTAAATGGGGGACAGCGAGGGGTTTAGCATATACGACGAACAAATATATTAACGTTGAAGATCTCTCAAATTTGTTACTTAAAATAATGTGTGTTTTTCAAATAAAGGAATGCTGGTTTAAAGAAAGATATTTGATATACGAACGCTGGAAACTGAAGAATGATTTAATAGCGGGCCGTGTGCAGACACTCGACCACGTGCGGGGGACTACCGTATATATTTTTCCCGACTGCGGCGAAACGCGATCAAGTTAGGATAAAATTACAGGACTGCGGAGTTAATTGAATCAATTGTTTTCCTTATAGACTGTAAGTAATAGTAATTCAGTCTGATTATATTGTACCATTCCCTGTTGTTTCTCTGCGCTTACAAATAATAGCATACGCCGATATACTATACGAGATTCTAGTAGCCTAACATGTTCACTTTACTTTCATCGGCACGAACTCCGTGGCGAAAACGGGAGTGTTCGAATTTATTGTTTCACGGATATTGAAAATGCTCCCGTGTTCGTTTTATTAGGATGGACAAAATCACGACAGCGGAAAAATCGGCCGTTTTCGAATTAAATTTGGAAGGTGAATTAATAGGGAAATTACCGTAATCTGCTTATTTGGTAAGAACTAAGTAAACTGTACACAAATGAATAAAGTATTGTGATATAGTGGGTATTTACCTACATTGAATATTTCTACATGTCATCTGCCAGATGTCATGAAGTTTGGATAAGGACTCAGGACTGTCATTTTAAGATAATATAGGTATAACTTACTTGGCAATCCACATCAGAATTGATGAAAACCTACAAATGTTGTAACTCGCATGTTTCATAATTGTAGTATATTCCCATGCGAGTTACAACATTTGTAGAGTGTGAATTGTATCACATGAATCACACCATTTGTAGATCACTGTCAGGTTATCGCTTAAGATTTAACAATTTCTGAAAATGACAGCATTTTAATATCTGTCCAACCTGATATAATTTACTGGCTTACCTATTCATAATTGTGTATTGGCTAAGATCACATTATGCCTTGTATATATACTGTGCGTATGAAGCTGTTTGTAACTTTGTTCACTGCTGAAGATCCTATAACTAATAGCGAAATATATACAGAATAAAATTGTGATTCCTACTCGGAGTTGCTTTTCTTCTCTATAATTGAAGTAAAATGGTGTGTTCTTGTGCATTTTGACAGAATATTTAGACTTTGAAGATGGTGTGTAATGATGCCCCAAAATGAACTGAATTTTCCGTGTCATCTGTTTGTCTGTCTGTCTGCCCATCTTTCTTGTCATACCACACATGCAGCTGGTGATGGATCAGAAGCCTAATGAAATTGACTGACCTTCACCTGTTTTATCGAGGTCAAATTTAGCATTAGCAATAATTTTTAAAGGAGTGAAGACAGGCTCTCCAAATTTATAATACTTGTGCAATTGGTGACTGACTAGAAGCCTATCCCAGTTGACTGAATCTATTTTCTCAGGTTATATACTGTATATTATGATAAAACATGGAATATAGCTAGGCATTCTAAATTGATACCACATATGCAACTGTTGATGGACCTGGAGTCTATGAAAATGACTGACATTGACCTATTTTCTCAAGGTCAAAAACTGTATGTTAAGTCACATGTTAACTGCCAACATACACTTCAAATCTAACATTGTCATCATTTTGTTGTGGCTGTGGTTTTTCTTCCAGAACAATTTAGCGAATTTTTCATGTGTTTCAACAGCCTCATTCTTCAACAGTAACTTAAACCATGCTGTATCGGCTGAGCTGTTGAAACACCCTCCATTTCCTAGCTCTGACATACTGCATCACTGTCGAAATATGGGTACCCGGTACCAAGACAGAGTGATAGATCACACAGCCAGTGAAGGTTCCCAATTTACACATGTACCGGTACATTGAATGTCGTTATTGCCCATTTTACAACAACAACAATTCGCTGACTTACAGTGAAAAATTATAGTGAAAGGTATATGTTTTTTGTTGTTTGGCATCTTTATTTGCTGGCATTGTTTCAGATAGAATACAACAGCCTAATTCATACAATCAGGAATAAAAAGGGGGTTAAAATCTTTATGTTCAAACTTTTGTAGGAAATATAGAAGTGGCAATTTGAAATTTTATTTTTATTCGATTTTTTAATGTCGGTGGGCCCATGAAACGCAAAATAAAGTTGGTGTTGCCTCGCACTGGATTTCGACCATTGATGAAGAAATCCCTTCTCAGAGGCACTTCTACCAGGGATGATTCCTGATTGCTCATCCTCCAGGGGTATGTACCCCACCCTCTGTCCCATCCTAAAAACAATTGCCACCCCTAATAGGGGGTGTGCCCAAATTGGGGAGATCTAAAGCCCTGTGAGTACCAAATTATGTGTTACAAAATTATCTGGGGAAATGCTCTTCGCCCGTGTTTCACACAAGCTTTAATTTATCATGAATTCTCAGGAAGTACTTCATGGATCTTTCTCAAATTTGGTACACCGGTTCCCCTTGGGGTCTAGTTGTGCAAGATACCTCTTCTGGTCTGATTCGAAAATCCAATATGGCCACCAGGCAGCCATCTTGGATTTCCCCATGAAACTTTGTTATCGTCATTTCTCGGGAAGTACTGCCTGGATCTGTCTCAAATTTGGTACACAGGTTCCCCTTAGGGTCTAGTTGTGCAAGATACCTTTTCTGGTCTGATTCGAAAATCCAATATGGCCACCAGTCGGCCATCTTAGATTTTCCCATGAAACTTTATCGTGATTTCTCAGGAAGTACTGCATGGATCTTTCTCAAATTTGGTACTCAGGTTTCCCTTGTGGTCCAGTCGTGCAAGATACCTTTTCTGGTCCGATTCCAAAATCCAATGTGTCCATCAGGCGGCCATCTTGGATTTCCCCATGAAACTTTGTAATTGCGATTTCTCAGGAACTGCTTTATGGATCTTTGTCAAATTTGGTACACAGATTCCCCTTGTGGTCTAGTTGTGCAGGATACCTTTTTCGGTCCAATTCGAAAATCCAATATGGCCACCAGGCGCCCATCTTTGATTTCCCCATGAAACTTTATCGTGATTTCTTAAGAAGTATTGCATGGATCTTCCTTAAATTTGGTACACAGGTTCCCCTTGTGGCTCAGTTGTGCAAGATACCTTTTTGGTCCGGTTCGAAAATCCAATATGGCCTCCAGGTGGCCATCTTGAATTTTCCCTTGAAACATTGTTATCGTGAATTCTCAGGAAATATGGATCTTTCTGAAATTTGGTACATAGGTTCCAAATGGGGCCTAGTTGTGCAAGATACCTTTTTTGTCTGATTTGAAAACCCAAGTTACTCTTCAAATTAATACGGTATTCCCGAGTTGTGACGTTGCATCGCAAGAGTCGGCAAATCAAACGGTGGGGCATATTCTATATATTGACTATAGAGAATATCCATACCTTCACCTTCCATATCAAGGAGTTCAAATAATTCGGAATTAAAATGTATTTCTTCAAATTTTAAATCAGTTATCTCTAGTCCATGCAGTTGCCAGTGAACTGCTCCACCGTTTTGTCTGCCGGCAGGTCGGCTACATGAAGGGATGTCACTCTTGTGACACAACGTCACAACTCGACAACTGTAGACTACTGCGTGTTTCGATCCAAGGGATATAATCAGGATTCAGACACTTTCGAAATTTCAACATTATGACGCGGACCGGATCCCTTCAGTATTTAGTATTGTACCATCTTTCTATTTCGAGCATGGTATCTTAAAAGAGATATCTCAAACTAGCCCAGTAAACAGAACAGAATTAGCATTCGTTCCTAATTTATAAAAGTATGTTTCATAGCTCATGCCAAAGTGTTAAAGCGATTTGTCTTCGCTACCCAATGATGATAGTACAAAAAAATAAAATACTACAAAACAAAGACGAAGGATCCTCCGTACATTCACTTTCACACTAACAACCGACACAAGTACAGTTTCTAGAAATCTTGAAACTCCTGAAACTTTAATTGAAAGATGATATCTTGGTGTTTTCCAGTGTCCCTTTTTCGATCAGATTCAAAATTCTGTAAACAAAATTACAAATCAATCGGTTGTTCTCAGTAACAATGGACAAAAAGATCCTCTTGTCATTAGCTTACAATCATTGGACAATGGTGGGCGCCAAGATCCTTTAGGATCTCTCGTTTCAATTTATTTTAGTAAAAATCAGGCAAAAATTTAAAGAAATGAGATACAGTTTAGTAGTTCAAATTGTCTCCTATCAACGTTCCATCATCAAAGTTAAAACAAGATCGAGTTTTTATGAAATTTCAATTTAAAAAGGGGACGCTATTGTTTTCATTTGAATTTATTTAAATTGGAATATTTTCTACACAGTAGCAGCGTCGGTTATACAAAGCATATAGGTGGAATCCCTATGATGTACGCTTTCATAAAATGTATAGTTTATTATGGTTATCTTGTAGATTTATTGATACAGAAGACAAATTGTCACGGGGTGCAAAAACTGCCTCTAACGGGATAGCTATCCTTACAGGGTTCCTCCTGGTCCTGGATTAACTTGAATTCTGAGAAAATAAATTCCAGGACCTGGAATTCCTTGAATTTTCACAATATTTATACAGAGTCCTGAAAAAGTCCTTGAATTTTATTGTCCTCTCCTTCCATCTAGTCAGATCTGTATGAAACATGATAGTTGAAATACATATTCATTTCATTCTAATGAACATTGTTGAATTTGCTGAATGAAACATGGTGAAAGGTGTTAAAAAATGTCCAAGAAAATTCAGTTAAAGGCCCTGAAAAAAGGTTGTATGGACCTGGGAAAGTCCTGGAAATGTCCTGGAATTTTGTCTTTCACAAAGGGTAGGAACCCTGCCCTTAAACCTTCCCTTCTCATTTGACCTGTTTATTCTTCAGATTTATTTCCACAGGATGGCGGTTAAACGGGTGGCTATTATTGGGGCAGGAGTCAGTGGACTGACGGCTATGAAATGCTGCTTAGAGGAAGGTTTAGAACCCGTCTGTTTTGAGCGAACTGGAGAAATCGGTGGGCTGTGGAATTACACAGAGGCATGTAGAGATGGCCAGGCCTGCGTTATGAAGTCAACAGTGATCAACACCAGCAAAGAGATGATGTGTTTTAGCGACTACCCTATCCCTAAGGAGTATGCAATTTTCATGCATAACACCTACGTTAATAAATACTTAAATCTGTATGCCAAGAATTTTGACTTGATGCAGTACATACGTTTCAATACGGAGATCATCCATGCTAAGCCTACATCGGATTTCAAAGAAACTGGTAAATGGGAGCTGGAGATTCACGATAAAGATCAGGACTCAAAAACAAAGGAGATCTTTGATGCCCTCTTCATATGCACGGGCCACCACGCAGTCGCCCACATGCCGAGTTTTCCAGGCCAAGAGAAATTCAAGGGAAAACTTTTTCATTCTCATAGCTACAAGGACATGAAAGGTTACGAAGATAAGAGGATAGTGATTATCGGGATTGGTAATTCTGGGGGAGACATGGCCGTCGAGCTGAGCAGGGTCTCACAGGTAATTATATGTCCCAATCTATCAGTGACAGAGTTAGATACAGGGTCTCACAGCATCCTTAAAAAGGACACAACTATAAAATCAAATGACCATTTTTCCACAAAATCAAATGACTTTGTTTTAGAAAACTCATAGATTAAAGTGAATATCAGGGGCAAAAGGCACAGTAGTTTGTGTAAAACACTAAGAACACAAATTGACAATGTTTTGGCATGTTCAACACCATTTGAGTGATATTAGCCATTTTGCAAAATTACAGGGTTTTTTTCAAATAACGACAAATTAAGCTATTTTCAAACAAGGACTTTGGCGAAAATCCTGCTTCTAACCCTGAGTGAATGAACAAGTTTGAAAACTCAACATCTCCCACAGGGTTTGCATACAGTACATGTAATACATGTATGCAATAATTCCATTGATGTAAAATCCTTCATTTTTAGCTCATCTGGGCCGAAGGCCCGATGGGCTTATGTCATGGCCTGACTGTCCATCGTCCGTTGTGCGTCGTGCGTAAACATCTTCTTCTCTGAAACCGCTTGGCCGATTAAACTGAAACTTGGCATGCATGTTCCCCCCAATGAGTACACCAGAATTTGTTCATGCGGTGTCGATACGATTTCAAATATGGCTGCCATGGCGGCCATCTTGAATTTGCCAGTGAAATCTTGTCATCATTATTTGTCGGTAACTACTCTATGGATCTTTCTCAAATTTGGTACACTGGTTCCCCTTTGGGTCTAGTTGAACAACATGTGTACTTTAGTCCAATTTGAATATCCAATATGGCCACCAGGTGGCCATCTTGGATTTCCCCATGAAACTTTGTTATCGCGATTTCTCAGGAACTACTTCATGGATCTTTCTCAAATTTGGTACACAGGTTCCCCTTGAGGTCTAGTTGTACAAGATGCCTTTTGTGGTCTGATTCAGAAATCCAATATGGCCACGAGGCGGCCATCTTGGATTTCCCCAGGAAACATTGTTATCGTGATTTCTCAGGAAGTACTGCATGGATCTTTCTCAAATTTGGTACACAAGTTTCCCTTGGGGTTTAGTTGTACAACATGTGTACTTTAGTTAAATTTGAATATCCAATATGGCCACCAGGCGGCCATCTTGGATTTCCCCATGAAACTTTGTTATCGCGATTTCTCAGGAACTACTTCATGGATCTTTCTCAAATTTGATACACAGGTTCCCCTTGGGGTCTAGTTGTGCAAGATACCTTTTGTGGTCTGATTCAGAAATCCATTATGGCTACCAGGCGGCCATCTTGGATTTCCCGATGAAACATAGTTGTCGCGATTTCTCAGGAACTACTACATGGATCTTTCTCAAATTTGGTACACATGTTCCCCTTGGGGTCTAGTTGTGCAAGATACCTTTTCTGCTTCGATTCGAAAATCCAATATGGCCACCAGGCGGCCACCTTGCATTTCCCCAATGAAACATTGTTATCGTCATTTCTCAGGAAGTACTGCATGGATCTTTCTCAAATTTGGTACACAGATTCCCCTTGGGGTCTAGTTGTACAACATGTGTACTTTAGTCCAATTTGAATATCCGATATGGCCACCAGGTGGCCATCTTGGATTTCCCTATAAAACTTCGTTATCGTGATTTCTCAGGAAGCACTGCATGGATCTTTTTCAAATTTGGTACACAGGTTCCCCTTGGGGTCTAGTTGTGCAAGATACCTTTTGTGATTTGATCCGAAAATCCAATATGGCCACCAGGTGGCCATCTTGAATTTCCCCCATGAAACTTTATCGCGATTTCTCAGGAAGTACTGCGTTGATCTTTCTCAAATTTGATACACAGGTCTAGTCTAGTTGGGGTCTAGTTGTGCAAGATACCTTTTCTGGTCCAATTCGAAAATCCAATATGGCCACCAAGCGGCCATCTTGAATTTCCCCATGAAACTTTGTTATCATGAATTTTCAGGAAATTACTGCATGGATCTTTGGCACAGGTTCCCCTTGTGTTCCAGTTGTGCAAGATACCTTTTTTGGTCCATTTCGAAAATCCAATATGGCCGCATCTTGAATTTCTCATGAAACTTTGTTATCATGAAATCTTTGGAAATAACTGCATGGATCATTTAGTGTTCAGGGGATAACTACATGGATCATTTAGTGTTCAGGGGGGACAACACAAGTTAGAAACTCATCTATTGCAGTTCTGTAGTAAAACTTTCTCACAGCTACAGCCAGATGAGCTACAGTGCCGTGGCACTATCTTTTTTACCTGTATTCTATTTTTCCCCCCCGAGTGTCTAGGAAAAAACCCTGTTTCTTTCAGGCAAAGAAATGAAACGTACCAAATGATGCGAGTCCAGTTAAATGATACTCCTGAATAATTGATACCTAAAGAAAGTTGATGATTTTATCAATCTGGTCACCAAACTGTTTCCATTATCCGGAGCAACATATCTAATACTGATATTTGGAATGGGTTTCTCCCTTGTTCCACTTAAGAAGCTGCATTGGTACAGAGAACTTCCAGTAGGTAATTGATAAAGTATAGAATATTACCTATAGGAGCCATTGATTCATGTACATATATTCCCCTTAAATGAGTACTTGCCCTATTTTGATTGTCTCTATAATTATCAGCATTCGTATACGAAATGCTATAATAAAAAAATTATAGAATATGAAATGAATAATATATTGAAGATTTATTGCTCACCATGATGTACTCTGAGTGCCGCCATTGCAGTACTGTCTGATGTTTGGTTGAGTGGAAGCGAGTGTATAGTCAATTAAAAATTCAAAAAGTCATGGATATTTAAGGTTGATTGTGCCAGTAATTCACGCGAGAAAGAACCAGTCAATCCATTTATGGTCTAGTTGATTTAGTACAATGTAGTTCAAGTGCAATCCTGAAAATGTTTATGAACTCAGTCACATTGCCATTCAACTGAATCACTTGACATATGTCAAGGATGCACTTATTGTTTTCTGCACTCCGTTTCAAATTTTGCCCATCTTAAATTGGGCAAGTCTCACCTGAAAAATTTTGGGAAAAAATTAACCCTGTGGGATTTGCTGTGACAGTTTCTTCATCAATCTAAAATACGGACCAGAATAGTTAAGATGTCCATTGAATTTGTTGAAATGTCCCTGGATCAAGCATTAGCGGTGACATTGTCAAGAAGTCTGACATCATCAGTTCCAGCTTCCTACAGGCAACATGGCAGCATTTGAGTTGACCTCAATGCGTAAACAAGGCTACACCTTGTGTAATAAATATAATAGCTTACCATCCTCTTATTCAAGATAAGGTAACATGTACATGTGTAACCACTCCTTTAATAAAATATAACTTTTTCGAATAAATATTTTCCAATAGATTTTCCACGGATACTTAAATAATTCAGGGACTCGGGGATAAAAGTGAAGCCGAGGTCAATACCTACCAGAAGCAGATTTTCACACTGCTGACCTATTGAGTGGCAGTGATATAGGGGGAGATCCTATCCTTTCCAGAAAGGACTATAAATGCCAAGATTTCCTAATTCTCGTAAACTTGGTTTGGTAATGCCTCTAATAATTAAATCCTCTTATCAGAATTTAACCACCCCCAATTTTGGAGACAAAATCCAATCTGTGATACTTATAAATTTCATCACCCTCTAAAATCTTTGAAATAGTGAATTATATGCATGATTTCAAACCATTTCGTCAACTTCCTGTTCTAATAAATTTGATCACCAGTGATTTTATTGTGAAAAATTTCACTTAATGTGATTGAATTATTAGATGGATAATACTGTATATATTTCAGGTGTTTCTGAGCACGAGAAGAGGATCATGGGTGCTGAACAGGGTCCAAGCCAAGGGATTACCCCTTGACATGACTCTTACGACACGTTTGGGTCAGGCCATCGTTAGAAAAATTCCACTTGGAGTTCGTAATGCTATGTTTGCGAGACAGTTGAACAGGCAGTTTGACCACGAAGCCTACTCTCTGAAGCCGAAACATGGTGCCTTTGCTCAACACCCCACGGTCAATGATGATTTGCCCAACCGCATTATCTGTGGTTCCATAAAAGTAAAGTCCAATGTGAAGTGCATCACCGAAACCGGTGTAGAGTTCGATGACGGAACATTCGAGGATGATATTGATGTCATTATCGTGGCTACGGGTTACGAGTTTGGATTTCCGTTTTTGGACAAGAGCATCATTGATGTCCAAGAGAACCGAGTGGAGCTATTCAAGTACATGTTCCCCCCAGACATAGAGAAACAGACCTGCGCTGTGATTGGCTGCTTCCAGCCACTTGGTGCCATCATGCCGATATGTGAACTGCAGTGCCGTCTGGCGACTCGGGTGTTTAAGGTAACTGATGCAATGATTTCAAATTATATTGACCATTTCTGGACATGTACGTATGCAAATCTTGTTTAACGGTAACAGCGTTTCGACTAGAAATTTGATAAGGACCTACTACTTATTTTTTGTAAAAGACAAAATTGAACTACTGGCCCGCCAAGGAAGCTTAGATGCTCAGAAATGCTAGTGAATTTTTTTTTTTTGTGTGAAACATTTGTGCTGTAATTTCCGAACATTGGCCCCGAATCACCCCTAGATGAAACACTGTGAGCTTTCTAGTCAGTTCGGTAAAATACTGTAGACGCTTCCAGGAGTGAAAATGGTTTGTGGACAGAATTCTTCAAGTCATTCTAGTTTGATCACCCTCCAAATAATATAACAAAGAATTAGTGTATAAAGACCATTTTGTCAAATTACTGTTTGATATAGTAACAGTACACCCTGTTCTATGTGAGGAAATCTGATTTCATGTGATCGAATTATTATAGGATTGAACATACACATTTGAAATAGAGAATTATTCTTGATTATTCAGCCATTCATTGGGTGACAAAAAGAATATTATATGTATAGACAAAAACTACATTGAGTATCTGTCACCATGGAAAGCGATGTAACGCTGAATCAGTCTTGAACACCAAAACATGAATCCATTCTAGTTTATTTAATAGATGATGTCATGCACGAATAAGGAACACAGGTACAAAACAGTGAAACGACCGATTGGTTATGAAATTCCAACTCTGTGATGATTCCTCCAAGCAGTGGATGTCTAAGGTGGAGCTAGCTGAATTCACCACTGGCTCAATGCAATAAATATTAGTTGAATGGATAAGCTTTTGACAGACAAAGAACAGTTGCAAATTAATCTAAGAAATATAGAGGTAGCAAAAGGTAGCCAGCTTAATGAAGCTATACAATTATGATCTAACACAGCTGACTCTGTAGTCCTACAACCCATTCCTGGATATGTTAATTAGTTCAATACCAGTACTATTACATGGTTTGGTTACTTGGTGACATGTTCATTCTCGTGTTAAGTTGATTCCTTGTTTCTTGTCCCCTGCCCGCTTAGGGTTCATACTCCATGTAAGAATCACGACACAATGCATACAATAGCCAAGTCTGGTGACAACAATATGTCTAGACTTGAGCCTTTTCAGTGACACAAAGAGTCAGACAATAGCTCCCTACAGGAAGTATCTACACCGCTTACATGTACATGTAGGTTGGTCAATCCCAAATTTGACTGCTCAGCTTTAAAACACAATAGTTAAGACATACCTAAAATATTTTTAAGAATTTGCATCAATACTCTCATGACGGACTATAGTCATGATAGTGGGTTGATGTTTGGTTCAGTTGAGAAATAACAAGTTAATTTTGTGTTGAAAATGTGATATATGTGTTGTGAGATTAAGTGATCAAGTTATGAATTGTCATGAAAAAGTAATGAATTGAAATTGTTTTAGGAATTATTCCTTCCCGTGAAATGGTACATGTATTTATTGAATTATCAGGGAGATTGAACTAATAAGGTGATTGAACTAATAAGGTGACTGAATTATCAGGGAGATTAAATTAATAGGATGACTGAATTAATAGGGAGATTGAATTAATAGGATGACTGAATTAATAGGGTGGCTGAATTAATAGGGTGACTGACTTAATAGGATGACTGACTCAATAGGGTGATTGAATTAATAGGGTGATTGAATTAATAGGGTGACTAAATTATCAGGGAGATTGAATTAATAGAGTGATTGAATCAATAGGGTGATTTAATTAATAGGATGATTGAATTAATAGGATGACTGAATTAATAGGGTGATTGAATTAATAGGGTGACTGACCTAATAGGGTGATTGAATTAATAGGGTTATTGAATTAATAGGGTGACTAAATTATCAGGGAGATTGAATTAATAGGATGACTGCATTAATAGGATGACTGAATTGATAGGATGACTGACTTAATAGGGTGATTGAATTAATAGGGTGACTAAATTATCAGGGAGATTGAATTAATAGGGTGATTGAATTAATAGGGTAACACAAATTTTAGAGGATTACTGATACATGACCCTCTCTGTTGTTCTTACAGGGCATTGCTGATTTACCCAGCAGAGGTGAGATGTGGGCGAATATCAAACACAAAGAGATCGAGATGGCCAAACGTTATGTAGCGACGCAACGTCACACCATACAGGTGGACTATATACAGATGATGGATGAACTGGCTGAGTTGGTCGGCTGTAAACCAGACTTCAGTAAGCTAAATGAGTTAGGGGGGAAGTAACATTGGGGAGACCTACATGTTAAAATTTTTCGCAAGCGATAATGGCCAAACGCTTTGTCGGATTCTCCCGAAATTCGACATACGCATGTCTTGCGACAAGACACTGGTTGCTACTGCATTTCAGCAACATCTGCCTGAAGGTGGCACCACTGAGTTTCTCTTCTTCTTGTCCGTTCCAGTTAAAATGGGTCTTGCTCTCTTTGTGTGATGTCTGTTCAAATTCTTCACAGGCGATAACTTCCAAAAGCTTTGTCGGATTCCTCCGAAATTTAGCATATACACTCCTTGTGACCAGGCATGGATTGGTATTGCGTTTCAGCAAGATCCACCTGAAGGTGGCGCCACTGGGTCTTGTTCCAATCTTCTGTGCATGTCCGTGGATTTCATTCAAATTCTTCGCAAGCGATAACTTCCAAATGCTTTGTCTAATTAGGCATCCCAAGGGATGCCTTGGATGCCTTATGTGTTCCTCATGTTTCTTCTTTCTTCCGCTTCTCGCTGTTAGATTTGAATTTCATGTCGCTTTAAATGAAGGACACCATTTTCTTAGTTTTTGCTGTCCAGTCCTTCTATTCCACATCATATGATTTACACTAAAGCTTTTGCAGGAACCATATTTTATTTCAGAAGTATAATATGAAATAACTGGCAGGGGAATCCCCGCAGTGCTGAACCCCTGTTAGTTTTGAATTTCGTGTCATCTTAAATGAAGGACAACATTTTCTTCTATTTTGCTACCAAATGATCATATTCCACAGATCATATAATTTACCCTAAAGCTATTGCACCAACGATATTTTATTTTAGATGTATAATATGAAATACTGAACCCTCCTATTTTTTTTTTAGATTTCGTGTCAGCTTAAATGAAGGACAACATTTCCTTCAATTTTGCTATCAAATATTTGTATTCCACATCATATGATTTACCCTAAAGCTTCTGCATGAACCATTTGTGTCCACACCTGTAACTTACTATATTAATTACAACTGAGTTCCTAAAGTTTCTGTGCACACTGTGCGTATGATCAATTGGTGAATTGAATTCAATTAGACCTTGTGGTTTTTCAGAATGGCAGATGATGGCATGCAGTTGTCAGTGTGGTTGTTTCATGTACAGGGAGCTTTCTATGGCTTTTATGTCAGCACACCTACCACTACCTTCAAGGAGAGCATGTTCCCACCCCCAGGGCGCCGAGCCGCACCCTCTATCTCCCAAACTAGCCCCTGCCCGACCCTCATATATTGTGTTTGAGCATATATATCTCCAATATATCTTGGCAGAAGTTAAAATTTGTGTGTTGTCTGCAATATTGGAATAATTGCAACCCCAAAAGGTTTCAATTGATCAGGCACAGACCCATCTTTTTGTATTTGATAAATGGGTCCCTTGTCTATAGATCTTGCTTGGAATTGTTTTTCGTGCCAATCCACCTCTGGGTGGCACCACCTGGGGACAAGCTAAAATTGCATCTTCAGACAATAACTTTTGAAAACCTTAAGGATTCTTTCCAAATTTGGTGTGTGGGTACCTTGCCTCAAGATCTGGCTTGAGAATGTTTTTCATGTTGATTTGTGTATAGGGGCACCACCTGAAAGTTAAGTTAAGTGTTTCCAGGTCATTTCCACATAAACATTGCACGGGTGACAAATTTTCACTTTCCATCAGCATACTTAATTGTGATTTTTATTTAAGCTATATTAATCAAAGTTTCAAGAAAGTAGGTTTTTTGTCATCTGCAACTGTCAGGTTTTTTAAAATCTGCATTCGAATATGAATAAAATTCTAAAACATTTTTACTAAAATGTATACCAAATTCATGATTTTCCTCCAGACATAGAAACTTGATTCAACAAAATGTTTCTTTGTTTTTATCTCGCCTTACGAAGTAAAGGGGAGATATTGTGAGAGGGGGAAAGAGGATGTCGTCGTCGGTGTCGGTGTCGGTGTCCCCTGCCTGGAAATGAATGGGTTTTTGGTTCAGCAAGTTAAAAAAAAATCTAGAAAAATTAGAAAAAATATAAAAAAAATAAAAAAAATATGGGGGGTGGGTATGCCACCTGGGTTACTACCCCTGGGGTACTCTAATGTTAAAATCCCTATGAATGAGTTTTGCGTTTAGCTGAAGTGCACATGTACATCTGTACTTCGAAAGTTTCTTGCAGTTGTCAGCTGTCATTGGATGATTATGAAACTTGGTACACATGTTTCTTATGATTAGAGGATGTACCTGTGCTATTTTTGAGAAGAAATATTAATTTTTCTCCAAATTATGACGAATGAGTTTTCTGTTTAGGTAAATTGTACATATACATGTACATTGTAAGTTTGCTCCAGTTGTCAGCTGTCATTGGATGATTATGAAACTCGGTACACATGTTTCTTATGATAAGAGGATGTACCTGTGCTATTTTTGAGAAGAAATATTAATTTTTCTCAAAATTATGGCAAATGAATGAGTTTTCTGTTTAGGTAAATTGTACATGTAGGCCTCTACATGTATACATATACATCTACATGGTAAGTTTGCTCCAGTTGTCAGCTGTCATTGGATGATTATGAAACTTGGTACACATGTTTCTTATGATTAGAGGATGTACCTGTGCTATTTTTGAGAAGAAATATTAATTTTTCTCCAAATTATGACAAATGAATGAGTTTTCTGTTTAGGTAAATTGTACATATACATGTACATGGTAAGTTTGCTCCAGTTGTCAGCTGTCATTGGATGATTATGAAACTCGGTACACATGTTTCTTATGATTAGAGGATGTACCTGTGCTATTTTTGAGAAGAAATATTAATTTTTCTCCAAATTATGACAAATGAATGAGTTTTCTGTTTAGGTAAATTGTACATATACATGTACATGGTAAGTTTGCTCCAGTTGTCAGCTGTCATTGGATGATTATGAAACTTGGTACACATGTTTCTTATGATTAGAGGATGTACCTGTGCTATTTTTGAGAAAAAATATTAATTTTTCTCAAAATTATGGCAAATGAATGAGTTTTCTGTTTAGGTAAACTGTACATGTAGGCCTCTACATGTATACATATACATCTACATGGTAAGTTTGCTCCAGTTGTCAGCTGTCATTGGATGATTATGAAACTTGGTACACATGTTTCTTATGATTAGAGGATATACCTGTGCTATTTTTGACAAGAAATATTAATTTTTCTCCAAATTATGGCAAATGAAGAGTTTTCTGTTTAGGTAAATTGTACATATACATGTCCATGGTAAGTTTGCTCCAGTTGTCAGCTGTCATTGGATGATTATGAAACTTGGTACACATGTTTCTTATGATAAGAGGATGTACCTGTGCTATTTTTGAGAAGAAATATTAATTTTCTCAAAATTATGGCAAATGAAGAGTTTTCTGTTTAGGTAAATTGTACATACAGGCCTCTACATGTATACATATACATCTACATGGTAACTTTGCTCAAGTTGTCAGCTGTCATTGGATGATTATGAAACTTGGTACACATGTTTCTTATGATAAGAGGATGTACCTGTGCTATTTTTGAGAAGAAATATTAATTTTTCTCAAATTATGGCAAATGAAGAGTTTTCTGTTTAGGTAAATTGTACATACAGGCCTCTACATGTATACATATACATCTACATGGTAACTTTGCTCCAGTTGTCAGCTGTCATTGGATGATTATGAAACTTGGTACACATGTTTCATATGATTAGAGGATGTACCTGTGCTATTTTTGAGAAGAAATATTAATTTTCTCCAAATTATGACAAATGAATGAGTTTTCTGTTTAGGTAAATTGTACTTGTAGGCCTCTACATGTATACATATACATCTACATGGTAAGTTTGCTCCAGTTGTCAGCTGTCATTGGATGATTATGAAACTTGGTACACATGTTTCTTATGATTAGAGGATGTACCTGTGCTATTTTTGACAAGAAATATTAATTTTTCTCCAAATTATGGCAAATGAAGAGTTTTCTGTTTAGGTAAATTGTACATGTAGGCCTCTACATGTATACGTATACATGTACATGATAAGTTTGCTGCAGTTGTCAGCTCTCCTTGGATGATTACGAAACTTGGTACACATGTTTCTTATGATTGGAGGATTTACTTGTGCTATTTTTGAGATGAAATATTAATTTTTCTCCAAATTATGGCAAATGATTGAGTTTTGCATTTAGCTGAAGTGCACATGTACATCTGTACACCACAGTTTGCTGCAGTTGTCAGTTGTCATTGAATGATTATGAAACTTGGTACACATGTTTCTTACAGTTCGTCCTAGGTCACAGCTCTCCTGCAGTAATCCCACACTGGACTGACCTATCCAGCAGTAATCCAAAATGGCATTGGCCTATCCAGCAGTATTGCCATACGGGACTGACCTATCCAGCTGTAATCCCAAACGGAAATCAACTATCCAGCAGTATTCCCAGACCGAACTGGTCTATCCAGCAGTAATCCCATTTGGGACTGGCCTATTCAGCAGTAATCTCACACAGGACTGACCTATCCAGCAGTAATCCCAATGGCACTGGTCTGTCCAGCAGTAATGCCACACGGGACTGACCTATCCAGCAGTAATCCCAGACCGGACTGGCCTATCCTGCAGTAATCCCACATGGGTCTGGCCTATCCAGCAGTAATTCCACACGGGACTGGCTTATGCAGCAGTAATCTCTCATGGGACTGACCTATCCAGATGTAATATGACACTGGATTGCAATTTGCAGCAGTAATCCCACATAGCACTGACCTATCCAGCCATAATTTTACATGGCACTGACCTATTCCGCTGTAATCTCACACAGGTTTAGCCTATCCAGCAGTAATCCCACACGGGACTGGCCTCCTCAGCCATAATCCCACACAGGATTGCCGTATGCAGCAGTAATCCCACACGGGACTGCCTATGCAGAAGTCATCCTACACGGGACTGTCCTATCCAGCATTAATCCCATACGAGACTCATCTATCCAGCAGTAATCCCAGACAGGACTGGCCTATCCAGCAGTAATCCCACGTGGGACTGGACTATCCAGCAGTAATCCCACAGGGGACTCCATCAGTAATAACATGGGACTGGTCCACCCAGCAGTAATCCTACACATGACTGGCCTATCCAACAGTAATCTCACATGGGACTGAACTATCCAGCAGTAATCTCACACTGGACTGCCCTATGTACCAGTAATCCGACGGCACTGACCTATCCATCCTACATGGGATTAACTTTTGCCAGTAATCCCACATGGGACTGATGTTATTGTCTGTACCAGATAATCTATTCCAGATATTATTGTCTGTACCACATCACCTATTCCAGTCCTTATTGTTTTCTCTACATGTACATGTATGCTTTCAATACTGCTGCACCCTTGGCGGATGACCCCGCAAGGCGAGATGTTGGGGTTCTCAGAACGCTTGTTTAAATACACCATCATGTCTAAGTTCAACAGTGAATACCATTTTACAATTGAAGTAATTATTTCCAAAATAATTGGAAAAATTTACTGCGTGGTGTAGGTGTCCCGTCTGTCACAAAAACGGATGATTTTTTAGGTTTTTCTTGAGTACAATAAATTTTAAGAAGGAAAAAAGCCAGTCACATTATTATTTATCTGCTGTAACACCTTCTCAACCAGATGCAATTAATTATTTCATTCTTGGTCAAATGCGCTGATGAAAATTTCAACTCCATATCTGTCCCGTCTGTCACAAAACGCTTCAAAAAGCAGCCATAGATTATTGAGTTTTGCGTTCATATGGCCCCAAACCAAGCACTGTTTAGTAATCTAGATGCAGTGAACATTCTGATGAATGCACAAACCTACATGCCTTGAAAAATTAAGTTTGCAATACAAAATACATGCAAATGTGTAAATACATTAAATTGTGACAGAGGGGACATGTGACAGACGAGACACTGAACTGATAAAAGCGGATTTTGTGAAAATATGACCTAAAACCAAACAATGTGAAGTAAACTAGTGCACAATGAACATCTTAATTGTAGCATTGATCTACATGATTAAAAAAAGTCTGGAAACAGGAAGATAATTTATAGGGCATGAGATAATGTCCCGTCTGTCACGATAAGTTGTCCCGTCTGTCACGTCACTAAGTGGCAAAAATCCATAATTAATCTTCTTCATAGAAAAACTGTTAACCCTAACTCTGATTACTTGATTAGTCCACTAACATTTGATTTACATTAAAAGTTGATTTTCATTTGAGAAGGAGATAGAAATCTATCTTGTCTATTCCTTTTTCAAATGCATGGTCCCATCTTGTCCCGTCTGTCACATTTGTCAATTCCAGTTGAAAAGAAAATATTAATAATAATTATTTCAATGTTTCTGTCTTAAGTTAAAGTACAACTAGTTCACTGACCACTGATAAGTTTTTGCTTAGATTTTTATTAAATTTAGTTTGGTAGAGAGTTGTGTTAACATCACAGGGTGTTTATCTTTGTCCCGTCTGTCACGCTGGAAATGACCTCCAGACAATAACTTTTGAAAACCTGAACCGATTCTTTCCAAATTTGGTGTGTAGGTACCTCGCCTCAATTTCTCGTTTGGCATTGTTTTTCATGCCGATCCACATATAGGTGGCGCCACCTGGGGGCAAATTTAAAATTATGTTTCCGGACTATAACTTTTTAAAACTTGAATGAATTCTTTCCAAGTTTGGTATACATGCATCTTACCTGAAGGTTTCGCTTGGGATTGTTTTTCTTTGACGATCTGCTCATAGGTGGCACCACCTGTAGGCCAAGTTAACATTTCCTATTTCCAATGTCAAGGGATCTTGCCTCAAGATCTCGGTTGGGGTTATTTTTTATGCCTATCTGCCTACACATGGCGCTACATGTACCTGTGGGCCAAGGTAAAATTGCATTTCCGGACAGTAACTGTTGGACCTGAATTGATTCTTTTAAATTTGGTATGTGGGTACCTTTCCTCAACGCATCTTATGGGGCCATGTTAATGATGTTTTTTCCTAAGTTCTACGGTTTTGCTTTCTTCACAAATAATGAATGTTTCCTTTACTAAAGTTGCAAAAGGCATGCCTCCTCAATTGTATTCGATCGACTGTATCTAGTTTCTTCAATATTTGGCATATGCATTCCTTGTGACAAGCTGTTGATTGGTATTGCGTTTCAGAAAGCTTTGCCTGTAGGTGGCGCCACTAGGGTTTTTTCCGTTCTTTGTGCTGCAAGCAATAACTTTGAACGCTTTGAAATGTCGCTCAAAATTTGGTTTCCGGGCAATAACTTGAGAACTGCTCATCGAATTCTTCCCAAATTAGGCATGCATATACATTGTACCTTGCCATGAGATGTTGCTTGGGCGCCACCTGATGACAAAATCTGAAATTTGTTTTTGGCCAATTACTTGAGAACTGCATGCTCATCGGATTCTTCTCAAGTTTAGCATGCCAGGAGATGTTGCATGGGATTGCCTTTCACTCACTTGCACTTACAGGTGGCACCACCTGGTGGCAAAATCCCAATTTGTCTCCGGGTAAATACCATGACCTAAGATGTCGCTTGAGATTGCATTCCCCCCACTTGCGCCTATACGTGGTGCCACCTGGTGTTAAAATCAAAATTTGTTTTCAGCCATTAACTTGAGAACTGCTTATCGGAATCTCCTCAAATTTAGCATGCATGTATCATGCCAGATGTTGCGTGGGATTGCCTTTCGCTCACTGGTGTCACCTGGTGGCGAAATACCAGATTTGTTTCCGGGTAATAACTTGAGAACCGCTAGTCAGATTTTTCTTAAATCTGGTATGAATATACCATGACATATGATGTCGCTTGGGATTGCATTTCGCCCACTTGCGTGTCAAATCAAATTTGATTTCGCTCATCGGATTTTTCTCCAATATGGTATGCAGATACCATGCGATGATATGTCCCTTGGGATTGTATTTCGCCTGCTTCTGCATACTGGTGGCGACACCTGGTTGGAAAAGTCTTAAATTTGTTTCTGGCAATAATTTGACAACTGCATGCTCATCAGATTCTTCTCAAATTTGGTATTCATATGCCATAAGATGTCACTTGGGATTGTGTTTTGTACACTTGTGCCTACAAATCTAAATTTGGTTTCCGGGCAATAACTTGAAGAAACCTCTTCAGATTCTTCCCAATGTTCGTGTGCTGACACATGTACCATGTCATGAGATGATGCTTGGGATTGCGTTTCGCCCACTTGCACATACAGATGGCGACACCTGGTGGCAAATTTAAAATTTGGTTTCCGGACAATAGGTTGAGGATGCATTCAGCTTCTCGTCAAATTTGGTTTGCAGATAATATGCCTTGAGATGTCACTTGGGGTTGCTTCTCGGTTACATAAATTTCCATGCTTCACTGCATGGAAACTATATTACAGAAGCAATTAACGTTCAGTCAACCGTTCTGAGTTGATTTTAAAACTTTGGAAGGCAAAAAGACCCTTCTGCATCCAACGCCTATGAAGTAGCAGTTGCCTTCCTCATGTATATCACCCGAGACCAACAATGCTAAAAAATATTGCTACCATTTCGGCGGGGGACTTAGCATCCTCTGGCTGCTTGTTATACTATAGGGATACATGTACCAGCACAGACCCACGACCACTGATGGTTCGCTCTGGTGTAGCTATAGTACTATTATGGAGAAGACATTGTGCACAGAGCTTTATGGAAAATGATGGTGACTATGTTTTCATCATGGGAGAACTTTGGTGTGTAGCATAAGACCTTTCAAAACACCTGTGACCCATGAACAATTTATACATCAGCAATCAAAAAACTTCTCTGTTGAACTGATAGTTTGAATTTTGATGCCATACCAAGTACTTAAACACCCGTGACCAGACCTTTTTTACATAATGGGCCACCCTAATGAGGACGAAGCACATACCTTAGAGTACCTGAAGAGGTCATTAAACACAATTGATGATTGATAGATGAAAATTTATACACCCTGCTAAATTAAACACAGCAATTACGAATTGCTGTGGTAAGTGCCATGGCCAAATTACTTTGCGACATCAAATTTAACCCAATTTTGCTGGGATATTTTGCTGTGGTAGAATGTTCTTAATATCATGGTTGACAGTGCTAGACTCAAGGGTCGCTGTTCCTCTTGAAGGGAGCACCATTACAACATTGATATATGTAAAGATCTGTGCTGCACCAAGAATGTGTTATCCTGAAATTAATGTTCCTCAGAGGTCGTACACCTTCAAGCTTCTAATTTTCGGGGCCTTTTCAAGGTAATAGTTACTGTTTTCAAGGCTTATTTCTTCCAGTGTCACTGAAGCTGTACAGAAATTTTTTCCATTGTTTTTACATAGAACATGAATATGAATGTTCTGCCAACATATTTATTGTTTATACATTGTCTTTCAAAATATTTTTTGAATGATTAAAAAATGTATCGTTATAACATGTGTATAATGGGGTTAATTTTGCCACCACTGCACCAGACTTAACGAGCAGTACAGCTTTGATTTACAACTTAACAATTGAATTGACAACAATTCTAAATTGTCGTTTTCAAGGCTTTTCAATGTAGTGTATGAATCCTGGTTACTATTGCAGTAAAGTCTTTAATAATTCAGTCACAGGAAGGGCATTTTCTCGCTCAAGAATGTTCAAATTTAACAGGGCGGAAAGTTGACAAATTTATACAACAGTGACTGAGTGACCGATCAAAATCCATAGCAAAATCCAACTGTTAATAGGGTGATTAAATTCTTAGAGCTGACTCAAACATTTACAATAGTTCACTCTCTGAATAGTATAATTACAGATAGATTTTCAGCAAATATTTGTCGTCAAACCTTAATGTACATGTACATGATGCGAGGAATTCTGTATAATTTCTTTCTTTTTTCAGACAAATTTTTTCTCTCAGATCCTCGCCTTGCCTGGGAATGTCTCAAGGGACCGTGCACACCATATCAGTTTCGACTTATGGGGCCACATACCTGGGCAGGGGCACGTAACGCAATTCTCACCCAGTGGGAGCGCACGATGTACCCCCTTAAAACGAGACCAGTGGAGAAGTCTAGTGCATCCTTTATTGGGTCCTTCTTTCGTCTGCTTTTCATTCTCTTGCTTGTGGCAATCTTTCTGACATGGCTGTTTTAGTGTATTAGGCAAGTCATAAATTGTCCAGCTCAGTACAAACCCTCCATCTCGGTAAACCCAGAATGATTACATTTCAATGATCTTATATTCAGTTTATGAAAACCTTGTGTGCTCCCCCCTCCCCCACCGAGACTTTAAATAAATGATTAACCGATACAGTTGATTTAATGCAGCGCCAAAGAAATTGTAACTCTTCTGCTTGGGGTGATAGTTTTGGTTGATAGGACCAGAATGCCAGTCAAGATTTCACAATATATGATCCTGTAGTACAGCCGGCATTTCTCTTCATTTATAAATGAAATAAATTAGGTACACAATTGGTGAAAGTGATCACTTCTTTCTGGTGTTACTGACGAGTGAACAATTCTTCATGATGTTCTGAGTGATCACTTTCTGGTGTTAGTGATGAGTGATCAATTCTTTCTGTTGTGACTGATGAAAATGATCACTTCTTTCTGATGTTACTGATGAAAGTGATCAGTTCTTTCTGATGTGAATGATGAAAGTGATCAGTTCTTCCTGATGTGAATGATGACATCGTTTTAGTGTGACTGATGACATCTTTCTGATGTGACTGATGAAAGGGATAATTCTTTCTGGTGTTACTTATAATGATCAATTCTTTCTTCTGTGATTGATGAAAGTGATCAATTCTGTCTGGTGTGACTGGTGAAAATGATCACTTCTTTCTGATGTGACTGATGAGAGTGGTCGCTTCTTTCTGATGTGAATGGTGAAAGTGATCACTTCTTTCTGATGTGACCGATGAAGGTGATAACTTCTTTCTGATGTGACTGAGGAGAGAGATCACTTCTACCTGGTGTGACTGGTGAAACGGATCACTTTCTGGTGTGACTGGTTAAAGTGATCACTTCTTTCTGGTGTGACCAATGAAAGTGATCACTTCTTTCTGGTGTGACTGATGAAAGTGATCACATCTTTCTGGTGTGACGGATGAATGTGATCAATGCTTTCTGATGTGACTGATGAAAGCGACCAATTCGTTCTGATGTGACTGATGAAAGTGATCAATTCTTTCCAATGGCACTGATGATCGAGTGAACATTTTTTCTGATGTGAATGGTGAAAGTGATCACTTCTTTCTGATGTGACTGATAAAAGTGATCACATCTTTCTGATGTTACTGATCACAATGATGAGTAATCATTTTTGAGCTCTTACACTTTTCATATTCCATTTCTAGGAGAGACGTATAATTTGCAGTCAGATCAAAATCATTCCAGTCATTCTTGATCACTCACAGTCTATAACTCGCACATTTACTACATTGTTTGTGATTTCTTTTATTATATATACAGTATCTATATATTTGGATAATTTTTTACGCATATATACATATTCTTGTGTGCCAGATGAAACTTTTTATTCAGGATCATTTATCAGTTCTGTATGATATAAGCTTTAAAATATACTTGTTATTTACCAATTTATTGTTACTATTAATCTAAATCATCCACTTCATATACTTTCACAACATGTATATATAGTCATTGACTGGTCAAGTCTGTATATACTGTTGTGTTACTGTCCAGTCTTCTTACTTAAATTGGTATCTTTGAGTGCAGCATTTATTACGGACTTCTGTCTCAGTTTCATTCAATCAAAATTACTTGAGATTCTGACAATCGTCTTCAATATACGCCCATGCAAGCTGCACATTGCTGAACAAATATGATGAAGAAGCTATCACACAAGACATAATGGACAGCACAGACATTTGGTAACCATGACTTCGACCTTGTGACCTCAGCTTTAACCTTTTGATGAAAAATTGTTTTCTTTTCCATGTTTAGTACCAATCCAAAACCAGAAACATGAGATCTCACACAGTCAGTAGAAGTTTACAGACAGACTTTAACCAATCAATCAAAAATCAATTACTTGCACAGAGTTTGAGGTATAATCTGATATCTCTGAACTGAAGTTACATGGCTATTGTTCCACTTCTTCCTGGTTTAGGTAACCTTTGACCTCAAAATAAATGGAGTTCTTCTTTGCTCCATGAGCCTAAGATGTAGTACCAATTCTTAACCTTGGACTGGTGATTTGCATTTGTTTTGTTGATTTTCTGATCTAAGTGACCTGGAGGTTTGACCTCAAAATAAATAGGGTTCATCCTTGTCCCAAAGGCAAGGTGCACCCAAAGTTTGGTACTTCAAAAACAAGGCAGACAGAAATTGTGATAGCAATATACAACCTCATCTATCGATGAGTATACAAAAAGGTACATTACACAACATGGAAGAGTACTATAAAAATCAATATTGGACTCCACAATTTAACTATTTGTTATACATGACAATGTCAGTTACAACATACAGTGACAGCCGGCAGAATGTACTAATAAGTTGTCCAATGATGATTTTCCAATATAGTTTCCCCGAATTTTTCAATACAGGTTCCTCAAACTGTCCAATACAGGTTCCTAAAACTGTTCAATACGGGTTCCTCAAACTGTCAAATACAGGTTCCTCAAACTGTCAATTTTATACAGGTTCCTCAAATTGTCCAATACAGGTTTCTCAAACTGTCCAATACAGGTTTTAGCAGCAGTCCAATACAGGAAGGGATACTAGACAGTTATGTGATTAAATAGAATGCCATGCATTGGATTATATACACCAGATGTATAATAAATAATTATAACATTGTTTTATTATTAACGGAACATTAGCTTGTACCAAATGTATCTATAAGATCGTGTTTGTTGTTTGGTCACATTGTTTTGTATGTGTGCTCTAAAATATATTATTAGGGCAGGCCTATGTATATATATGTCACAATGAGGAATAATTATATTGAAGTCATATTTGGAGATGTTCATATCAAGAGAGTTAAATTACCCATTTCTGAGAATATAATACAATTTGTGCCAACTTAATTTGTTTGTAAACGTTCATGCAAGATCCAGTTGATTCACAAGCAGCGGCGACTGATTTCACATTGGCTTATTGCTACATACAGCAAACTCGGCTGTGATTGAATTTTGATCGGCTGATTGAATTATTGGAAGATTTACCAAATTGATTTTCTGTTTCATCTTACATATTGGCTTACACGTGTTATACGTGTGTTATTGACAATCCATTTTTAAGAGAATTTATGACTTTCTCATGCATTTTTAAGGTTCAAATTATGTGCTGTATATGTACATACTGTTAATTTACAAGGAAATAAATGTGAATACTGATCTAACACTTATTGAATATGTGTTGTACTTTGTGTTTGTTAAAACATGTATGTACATCTCATTATGTCTCCCCCAACTATGTTGGGGGGAGACATCTAGTGTTTGTGCTGTCTGTCTGGTTGGATGGATGTCTGTCTGGATGGATGGATGTCTGTCCGTCCCCTTAAATTGTCTGCAAGATATCTTGAGAACTACTGGATGGAATTTCACCAAACTTGGATGGAAGCTTCATTGGGATAGCCCCCCCATTTGATTAGGTTTTGGTGTGTGTGTGTGCATTCATCCGTGTCCGGTGTCCGTCCGTCCGTCCATCTACTGGTACATGTATATACAGGCCTTGTCTGCAAGATATCTTGAGAACTACTGGACGGAATTCCCTCAAACTTGGATAGAAGCTTCAGTGGGATAGCCCCCTCATTTGATTAGGTTTTGGTGTATGGGCGTGCATTCATCCGTGTCCAGTGTCCGTCCGTCCGTCCATCTACTGGTACATGTATATACAGGCCTTGTCTGCCAGATATCTTGAGAACAACTCGATGGAATTTCACCAAACTTGGATGGAAGCTTCATTGGGATAGCCCCCCCATTTGATTAGGTTTTGGTGTGTGTGTGTGCATTCATCCGTGTCCGGTGTCCGTCCGTCCGTCCATCTACTGGTACATGTATATACAGGCCTTGTCTGCAAGATATCTTGAGAACTACTGGACGGAATTCCCTCAAACTTGGATAGAAGCTTCAGTGGGATAGCCCCCTCATTTGATTAGGTTTTGGTGTGTGGGCGTGCATTCATCCGTGTCCGTCCATCTACTGGTACATGTATATACAGGCCTTGTCTGCAAGATATCTTGAGAACAACTGGATGGAATTTCGCCAAACTTGGATGGAAACTTCATTGGGATAGCCCCGTCATTTGATTAGGTTTTGGTGTGTGTGTGTGCATTCATCCGTGCCCGGTGTCCGTCCATCCGTCCATCTACTTGTACATGTATATACAGGCCTTGTCTGCAAGATATCTTGAGAACTACTGGACGGAATTTCACCAAACTTGGATGGAAGCTTCAGTGGGATAGCCCCGTCATTTGATTAGGTTTTGGTGTGTGTGTGTGTGCATTCATCCGTGTCCGGCGTCCGTCCATCCATCTACTTGTACATGTATATACAGGCCTTGTCTGCAAGATATCTTGAGAACTATTGGACGGAATTTCACCAAACTTGGACGGAAGCTTCAGTGGGATAGCCCCCTCATTTGATTAGGTTTTGGTGTGTGTGCGTGCATTCATCCGTGTTCGGTGTCCGTCCATCTACTTGTACATGTATATACAGGCCTTGTCTGCAAAATATCTTGAAACTACTGGACGGAATTTCACCAAACTTGGATGGAAGCTTCATTGGGATAGCCTCTCATTTGATTAGGTTTTGGTGTGTGTGTGCGTTCATCCGTGTCCATCGTCCGTCCGTCCGTCCATCTTCATGTACATGTATATACAGGCCTTGTCTGCAAGATATCTTGAGAACTACTGAACAGAATTTCACCAAACTTGGAAGGTTCATTGGAATAGCCCCCTCATTTGATTAGATTTTGGTTTGTGCGCGCATTTATCCTTGTCCATTGTCCGTCCATCCATTCATCTAATTGTACATGTATATACAGACCTTGTCGGCAAGATATCAGGAGAACTACTTGACACTTATTTCTACATTAATTTTATAGCACTTTCCCTTAAATAATGTGCCCACTCAACGCAAGGTGGGAGGTTGGGGGAGACGTATGTTTTTGCTTAAAAAAACAACCAGCATAGGCTTCATGCCGAAGCGGCAACCCAAGGGTCAAAGCGGAACCTCTAGTTTAACATGCAGATGCATTATACTACGATCAACAACAGATCGATGGCTTTGTGATGCTGTCAACTTAAAGATTGCATATAAGTAACTTCATATCATGTATATTGGACATAATTTCCCATTTCCAAATCTGATATCAGTTTGACCATCTCGGTAAATTGGCACTCACTGAAAAAATTATGTCTCCCCCAACTATGTTGGGGGGAGACATCTAGTGTTTGTGCTGTCTGTCTGGATGGATGGATGGATGGATGTCTGTCCATCCCCTTGCCTTGTCTGCAAGATATCTTGAGAACTACTGGATGGAATTTCACCAAACTTGGATGAAAGCTTCATTGGGATAGCCCCCTCATTTGATTAGGTTTTGGTGTGTGTGCGTGCGTTCATCCGTGGCCAGTGACCATCCATCTACTTGTACATGTACATGTATATACAGGCCTTGTCTGCAAGATATCTTGAGAACTACTGGACGGAATTTCACCAAACTTGGATGGAAGCTTCACTCTTTATTATTGTTCGGATTATTATTATTCTTCTGCAGGATTTTGTGATTGCTAAATCTCGGCAACCATTCGACCAATCATGCTCAAACTTCACACACGTATCAGGCATGTGAAGATATATTGCATATTAGAAATTGGTTGTGATTGGTCGCAGGGTTCAGCGGCCATCTTTGATTTACCTCGTTTTCAGAAAAATCTTGTAAACTCTTCTCCTCTGAAACCAAGGAGGCAATCGACACGAAACTTGGTACACGTAATCAGTGGATCAAGGCCTCTAAAACTATTATTTGAAAAGTTGTTCCGTTAAACAAAATGGCCGCCATCGGCCAATCAAAATCGTCAGATTTTCAAGTAACGGATTTGGATGGGAAAATTGTCGAAATATATGTAATCTGATAGGACGATCACGAATATGCAAAATTTTTGCTCCTATGTCACGTGGTTTGGCCGCCATCTTGAATTTAGTGAATCACTTAACAAATTTTGCAAGGGCTTATTCTTTGAACCCTGACAGATACAGACTTCTAGTCTACTGCAATATATCGACAAGCCCAAGATGTGTTCAACTGAAAAAATCGCATGTTGATTGGTTGGACGGTTCGGCGGCCATTTGATCTCACCTAGCTTTCCAATGAATCGTTAACAGTAACGGATTTCGTCAGGCGAAGTGGCCAGTTATATACAATAGGACACGATGATGAGGAATACATAAAAAATAAGTTTCTAGGTCACGTGGTTTGGCCGCCATCTTGAATTTTGTCAGAAACTGAACACATCTTGTAGGGGCTGTAACTCTGGAACTATACGTGGTATAGCCTTGCAGTTTGTTGCATAATATTGTCCAGGAGCAGATCTTTCGGAAGTATGTCAACCATTTCAACGTAGCTTTATTCTCAGATGATAATCACCCAAATTCGTGAATTGACGGATTGTTCTTCAGTAGTAACTATGTAGGTTAGATCTAAAACGAAGCAATGACGTCACTTGCAGCAAAGGTAGGTCGATGTTCGTGGGAAGTATATCCCGCATTAAATTACATCCCGCACTAAATGCTCAGGTGTTTTATTATTGGATAATATCATAGCTTTCTATTGTTTCATTTCATTTAATCCTAGATTAAATAATTTTCCCGCTATATCAAATGTAATTCGTTCAAGTTTGCGTGTTAACGGAAAAAGTCCCATTCCATGGACTGCTTTAAGCAACCTCTGCCAGAGAAGAATTCGTTTTCATTTGTTTCTGCCATTATTGTGACGAATAATAAATGAAGGCCAGTGGTAGGTGTTTGGATTATGAAATGTGTTCGATTTCGCCGAGAGCTTGATTTTAACACGGGGCCTAATATGAGGTTTATCAAAGGGACTATTTGGGTGTCTGTGCACAGCTTTCTCAAGGCAGAGAAAAAGGCCAAAAGTATGTCTCAAATGAACAATGTAAAACCCAGACAGTAGGCTGTAGACAGTCTGGTTTTAATATAAACATTCACGGATACGTGACAACTGTTTCCGCCTGAACGTGGATGATCGCTGTTTACAGAAACGACCCTGCCACGTTAAATGGCCTGATCTAATAGCCAGTCATAGTAACCAAGTGTATGTTCTCCTGCAGAGTCTATTTTCACTTTGTATTTTGTGTGCGTGCTTTTGAGCAGTTCACCCATACTCGAGTTTTGCAGAGGGACAAGTTGTACAACATTTCAGAATAATAACTCATATCAATCTCTGGTATATCCAGACGGTACTCTATAATATTTGTAAATAAGCATGGTTTACCAGTCACACTTTATTCATAATTGGTTGTCTTCATTCATCGAATCTTGAATCGACTGGTCTATTTTCATATGAACCGGCCTGGGCAATTTCGGCAGTTATGTGCAAAACTGACGATATATATATGCGGTGTTATATGGAGATGAAGACTATGCAAACAGGTTGTGGTTATCGCAGCATATCTTGAAAGCCGGCTAATGCTCTTGAAATATAAACAAAGCCTTTATATAAGCTGACACGAATGTTGTGAGTGACTATCCTTGGGTATCGACAGTTCCATTTCGGATTCTCGTCAAAGAAAGGCAAAAACTTTATATTAGCCGACACGAAGCATTTCTTCTGCCTGACTATCCTTGGACATCGACTGATCTTTCACGAGTTGTTTGACAAAATTATATTACTGTGATCGCTGTTTCATATGCATTTTGAAGTTTATTGGTACATATATCACAATTTGCTGACACGAACGATTAATACGTATGTGACTTTATCAAGCAACTGGAATTCCTGTACTGTCCTTTAGCACTACCACTACTTCATCAACCAATACGGGAGGAGGGGGGGGGGTATAGTTCAGTATGTACATTTTGTATGCACATATATATTTCGATAGTTCACACATCATAATGCTGTTTTTCCATTGGTTAAAATAATATCTAAACCATCTAGAAGATATAGACTCGGAAGCTCTTAAAACTGTTCGCAGTTCTAGTTTGATTAGGTTTTGGTGTCCGTCCGTCCGTCCATCTACTTGTACATGTATATACAGGCCTTGTCTGCAAGATATCTTGAGAACTACTGGACGGAATTTCACCAAACTTGGATGGAAGCCTCATTGGGATAGCCCCCTCATTGATCAGGTTTTGGTGTATGTGTGCACGCATTCATCCGTGTCCGTCCGTCCGTTCATCTACTTGTACATGTATATACAGGCCTTGTCTGCAAGATATCTGGAGAACAACTTGATGGAAGTTCACCAAACTTGATGGAAGCTTTATTGGGATAGCCCTCTCATCTGATTAGGTTTTGGTTTGTGTGTGCGTTCATCCGTGTTCGGTGTCTGTCCGTCTGTCCATGTACTTGTACATGTATATACAGGCCCTTTCTGCAAGATATCTGAAGAACTACTGGACAGAATTTCATCAAACTTGGATGGAAGGTTCATTGGGAAAGACCCCTCATTTGGTTAGGTTTGGGTGTGTGTGTGCATTTATCCATGTCCATCGTCCGTCCGTCCATTTAATTGTTCATGTATATACAGACCTTGTCTGCCAGATATCTGGAGAACTACTCGACGGAATTTCACCAAACTTGGATGGAAGCCTCATTGGGATAGCCCCTTGTCTGATTAGGTTTTGGTGTGTGTGTTCGAACGTTCGCTCGTGTTCATCCGTCCGTCCATCTACTTGTACATGTATATACAAGCCTTGTCTGCAAGATATCTGGAGAACTACCCCACGGAATTTCGCCATACTTGGGTGGAAGCTTCATTGCAATGGGCTCATCTGATTAGGTTTCGGTATGCATGCATGCGTTCGTCTGGGTATGTTGTCTGTCTGCCTGTCCAGAATTGGAATGGCCTCCGCAGCTTATTATGTTTTGGTGTGCGCGCGTGTTTCGTGTTCATCCGTCTGTCTACTTGTACATGTATAGACAGGCCTTGTCTGTAAAATATCTGAAGAACTACTGGATGGAATTTTCCCGAACTTGGATGGCAGCTTTATCGTTATGGCCTCATCATCTGATTAGGTTTTGGTTTATTTGCGTGCGTCCATCTGTTTCTGATGTCCAGCTTTGTTACATGTATGTACAGGACTACTCTTGTCTACAATATATGGGGAGAACTACTGGATGAAATTTCTCCAAACTTGGATGGAAGCTTCATTGAAATGGCCTTATGATCTAATTAGGTTTTGGTGTGAGCTAGTGCTTGCGTGGGTCCATGCAAAATGTGCTTATCTGTTTGTCCAATTTTTGTTCACTCCATATCTTGGAAACCACTGAAGGCAGATGCATGAAACTTCTATACGGTACAGCATGTATACTATAGGTATAGCTCTTGTATGTTTTGCATCTTTCCTATAATGTGATCAGTTTCGAAATAATTGATGCTTCACAATTACATGTATTTCACATTGCGATGGTGTCGGTAGGAAAGACAAATTGCCATATCGAGAGTGAAACCATATTAGCGACTTTGACTGTACCTCCAAGTTCAGTCAACAGTCCAGTAAGTGATGTTACAGATCGCCGGACTAAGCTTCACACAGTAGACTATAGATTATAGACTCGACAAACCTTGAACACAACAAATCTTGGACACATACAACTATTGAAATTTGTATTCAAAAGTATATTTATTTTTCATTCGCTTTTCCAACAATTTTAATCAGAACCGAGCCAAGTGTGCCCATTCATGAGGTCACATTTCTCGAAGATGTCATTGGCCAATTGCAGTCTGTCACCACTTTAAACTCAGAGCGATATAATTAGGCCTCACCATGCTCACCTTGATGGATAATGTCACGGACCAGCTGACATGATGCTGTCGCCATATTGGATGACATCACAGTACATCATTGCTGCAACAGTGACACATTGTATGGGATTTTGTCCATCTGACTCAAATGCCCACTGGTGAACAGGGGCAAATACACTTATCATGCTAGTCTGGAAACTTCTGTATTGTGAGATGTAATATTGACCAAACATCTAATGTTTGGTGCCATACCATGCCATAATATTTTGGAGAAAAATTTCATCATACCTGCCAAACTTGTCCACAATATCTTGGTCTAACTCAGTAACATTCATTTACTTCTTCCTTAGCTGTATGTACATGATCCATCTTAAATCAGTGATTACATAAATTACCATCTATACATTGCTATGTTGGGAGTCCTATCTTTATGCATGTATCCCACATTGAAACTTTTCTGAAGTGGGACTGTGTATCATTCTCAAAGCAGAAATAGAGACAGCCAAATTCAGATCCATCTCACACACAGGATGTTATCCTATTCAATATTAATGTACATACCCTAGGACTATCTATGCCATCAATAGTGACTAGGCTTCCTTGCGTCATTGACCATCCGCTTCTAGACTCGTACATGGCAAATAAGACTGTTTTTCCATTTCTGGTGACACTTGCTCCACTTGCAGCTATGGCCAGAAACTTGGGGATTCGAAAAAAAATATCAGCTTCTCTTTACTGAAGATCAGGTACTGTAATCCGGACCTGTCACCATACCATATAATTTCTCAGAAATTGTTGTGGCACAATTACATGCTCTATACACATGGTACAGACTCACTGTCCCACTGTATTTCTCAACACATCCATATGGTTTCAATAATCACATCCTCGATTTAAATGAAACTTTCAGAAAACCTTGTTCTCCATCAAAATGGATGCATTTAGGTAACTTTACACATTTGTCATCCATCAGGGCATGCGCTCAGTTGTTGTCCTGTTACAAATCCCATCTAACAGGTGGGGGGAATGTTCTGATTTTGATGGTTCATAAAAAATGTTAAGACTATTTGTCTTTTGATCAGAAGAGATCATCAGCATCATAAGTGACCATTTCCCGTTTGTCTCGATGAGATCCTTTCTGAGAGTGACTGGCAGCTGCAAAGAAATACACACATCAAGGTTGTCATGGTGATGGAGGAAATACATTGAGAAAAATCATGCTGATAATGCATCATTTCTTCATTATTTTTACTGATTTTAGAGGACTATACTTATTAAACAATAAATTCGGACATTGTTGAATTTTGATAGGATGATTGGCTTTATAATTGAATATTAGAGGATTTACCAACTGAAATTAATTTCCACCTTACATACCCTCGGTACTATGATATCAGTGGCTTACACATGTTATACACTTTCAAAGGTGGCACAATTACCTACAAATGGATTAACAAGAAAATCCAAAGTGCGATCTTGCAAGATACCCACATACCAAATTTGCAAAGATTCAGGCCCCAAAGTGGTGATAGGCCGAAATACCATTGACCCATTAACATGTTAGGTCACCATGGTTACAATGTAATTACCTATGGAAGCCCATGAGGATGTGGATGGATCCTGTGCATTATTCTCGAACGTGGGCTGTCTACGGGCCATGGATACTCTCATCTGTACCCCTGCCACCATAGATCCATTCATCTACAACAACAACATCACTTAAATACTCAAATTAGTTTCGAGATGGTGAAAACAGTAGAACTCTCTATATATGAAGGGACAAATAACTGTGTCACGTGACCTATGGTAGGGCCAGACTGCCTAGGAGGTGACGAAAAAACTTTCCCATTGCTCAGAATTATGAAAATAGTGCACTAAATTAAGTTTATAAATCCAGTACATTTTTGCCACAGAATTGTCAACTGAAACCAGTAATGCATTATCATATATTTTGATATATCTGAATGGCATTCTGGCATACCTATTTTGCCAGAATTTGAATATTTTCATCATTTTGGGCTTGTTTCCCTGCCTAAAAATATTTTGCCGCATCAAATAGAGGTTGTGCCCTAATTACGGTAATCTGAAGCCCTGTGACCAAGTATCTCTGTGATATGTACCTTCATCATTTACATGAGTTTGGACATGATAAAGATAAAGCTTCATCTTCTGGTATGAAGCTGGTCCCCTCTAGACAGACTGTATATACCAAGTCTGTTAACAGGTGTGGTCTAACAGGGGCACTGATTGGCTGAATTCAACACCCTCCATTAGAAGAGCTGTGATTGGTTACTCTATTTTCAGATTGAGGATATCCCCTTGTACATATTCGGGCTGACATATGCAGGTTTGTGTCATCCTCGCTAAAACCAGGGGAATCTCTATCCTAGATATAGCCCTTGGTACGCTTGGGCAATGTATCGCGATCAATGACAACACAGTGGTAGATATCAGCAAAAGCAACATCCTGCACATATTGACCAATCAGATCACTTAAGCATCGCACCCATGGCGACCGTGACAACAGATTCAAAAACACCATAGCTTGTGCGATACCCAGTGGCAGATGAACATGCACCTTTTCAACAACCGTGAACATTAATAAATATAAAGGAAACATAGTTTAAAACAAAATCTATTTGAAGAGAAAATAAACCCATTCATCTACCATAAAACATCCAACAAGCCAGGCAAATGTAGGAAACATCGAAACTTTAAAGGTGGTCCGCGATGTCAGTATATCCGACCTCGCCTTCCCACTGGAGGACTTGAATTGGGTTGAAACGCACGGATTTCTATCAAATTTCACTGGTCTGTCCATTAATATTTTATTTTTATGCGTGCTTGGATTAAATATTTTACATTCGGTATCAGCAAATTGTTTAGCAGTGAAAGTGAAACCCAAACGTATTTTACCATCAGCGCAGTTTTTCTAGGTCACGTAACTGGAATGAGGGTTCGAGCTTTGGCTCACAAATAGAAATCTTGACGTGGTGAAGATGGGTTAGTGTGTGTGCACACTTTCAGGATGGGAAACCTTACAATCAGAAGGCGCCCATTTACAGGCCCATTAAGGGCAGAGCACTAGGCTAGTGTGAAGCATGTACAAAACTCCTGAAAAATATCTGAATAAATGGGTCTTACATTGGTCAGCATAGGTTATCTGACTTTTTCATGCTATCCCTCCATTAAGTTTGGTATACCAGATGTGCATCACCAAAAATGTTATAACCTGACACAATTGGTTTCATGTCAATCACATGTCGATTCCGAATACACAGTAGTGGCCAACTATGTTATTTCTGGTACTTGGGGAATATTTCTTGTAACTTGTTCCTGTTTTGGGGGCATTGTAATCGCCTGCACGACAATTTACCAGCAAGAAAAAAAACACTTTCCTAAACTATCGAAATCGCGATGGCGGGATACTAACCCCTAATACACAGAGGCAATGTCTCTTATAGGCTAAAACCATAGACCATCAAAGATATGAGCTTTGATACAGGAGATCTTGCAGGAAGTACAGGTCCTTTCATGGGTGGCTGTTCCCACCTCTGCACTCCCACCAGGTTAACATAGATGTATTGCTGGTCCCTAATGTTTACCTATTAAGATAAACACAGCCAGTCTTGTTCTGGTTCAGGACTGGATGAATGGGTGATATGGTCCGAAGGCTGTTCCCAAAAAAAGTACATGGGGTGGTGGGAAGATAACAATTTTATCCTAATCACCCACATACCATTTATCCTATCTCTTTCATGTTAAATGACCGTAAGCCACCCATACACCACAGAAATTAATTGTCTCTCCCACCCAATACAATGCACTTTTCCATGGAACAGCCCTGATGATGTTACTCAATCTGAATTGATGTATTCGACACCATACCAACATAATTGTGTAGAAAATACAGAATACAGAATATTGTTGATGAGGTCGCGTATATATAACGATAGAAAATTCCCTGTAACAGGACAATGTATTGGATATCTTACCTCTGAAATGGCTTCATCGGCTGAATCGGTCTTCTCAAACGTCACAAATCCACAACTGGAAATTATATGATGTTATATCAATATATTAATTACATGTCTATAAAATTTACAGTAATTAAAATTATGGTTATGTAGCTCTAAAAGACTTTTAGTGAAAATTTTGTAATATTAGAGCCTATGAACATTGGAAAAGTACATTAATTCTTAAATAATATCATGTATAGGCTATTCGTGTATCTATTGACGGATTATGAGGCCTATTTTCAATGCAGACTTTGATCAACTTTCAATTCAACTGTTTGACCCACTTTCAGTTCTACTGTTTGACCTACTTTTTGTCTTTTTCCACGGAGATGTTGATAACGGTACCGATGTTACAGAAAGCTTTGCGTAGTATATCTTCTGTGACCCCGTGGCCATTGACATAGACAGTGTGACCTTTCTTCGGCAGTTCACGGTCCCGTCGGTCCTCACGATCTCGCCGGTCCTCTCGTTCAAATCCTGGTGAAGGAAAGAGAAATTTGTAACATTTTCTATTTCAGATGATTTCGATATACAAAATTACAGAAAAGTAACTTTTGTAAGACTGTAATTGCAAGATGAGCACTGTCAATGGTACAAACATGTACAGTAAGGTGTCTAATAATTCAATCACTGTTGGGCTGTCTTTCAACTAAATTAAAAACCTCTAGACTGGAGGATAATCCTTAAACTTTATATGAACACCTTAAACAGCAGTCCAATCGTCACAAGTTTAGAACAACTAAGAGTTGACTAAAGGCAGATGGAATTGGGTTCCTGAGTGTGTTTTAAAAAGTGATTGAATTATGAAAGATCTTACCATAATACGCCCATGATGGATATGGAATTTTTTTTTTGGGGGGGGGGGGAGGGGAGAAGGAATAGGGGTTGAATATATGGTGTGCCATCAATGTCATCTTTGATTAAGTGGATATATGGATAAGTATTCATCAAGGGGATTGATAGGAAGGTCTCATGAAAGAGACATAAATATTCCTGGATACATGACCGTTTTGGAATGATAGGCCACGAGGGAAAAGTGTGTATAAAATATGTCCACAATCTGCATCCAAAGTTAAAGCTATTACAGACACCAAAAAGATGTTTACCCACTTCCAAGTTTGGGTCTGAACTGACTTTCACTTTTGGCAGCTTGAATTCAAAGTATATAGGGTCTCCTATTCTCTGGCATCATAACATAACAACTCACTTGGTTCTCTGGAATCCCGGGAATCCCTCGAATCCCGAGCATCTCTAGAATCGCGACCTTCTCTCGAGTCCCGAGGCCCTGAGCTGACAAAGCTGTCATATAGGTTCTTCACCCGGGGACGGGACTTTGGATGAAAGAATAGAACACTTGTGATGACAACATAGATAACAGCAAACTACAGCTGTAAGAACTGAGACAGAGAACAGAGATAAAAGTAAGCACTTTCAAAAAAGTCGGAAAACTAGGGTGAATCCTTTGATGAAAACCAGGGGTAATCAAATTTAATAGAGTAGGAAGCAAAATGATCCAAATTTGCACAGATAATCCATTATAATTTAGTGATTTAGGAGGGTGACCAAATTCATCAGAATGACTGATTGAATTTTGGGGGTGATTGAATTTTAATAGGGCGATTGGATTATTAGAGGATTTACTAAATATGAAGTACATATCCCCGACAATCCTAGTAATCAAATTTCTTTCTCAAAACTGGAACTCTTTTATGATAAACAAAAGTGATGCAAAATAAAAGGTGTAATATTGCCCCTGACTGTCCCCCAAACCTCCTGTTAACATATGAATACACAGAATCCGACTATCAAGCTGATATATTCAAGATATGGTAGGTATTTCTGTACAGTGGATTACCATAATAGTTATGTTGATTCATATTCTCATAAATATAAAAAAGTTGAAATTTAAACAAATTTGTCCAAACTTTGGATCTGATGCGGTTTGGCCAGGATTCAGCCAATTGTTGATTTTGAGGTAAAAACAGCACCTTTCTCTCTGTGTGAACATAATAACCTACTAGTCCAGAAACAAAATAAACCTCAAACCAAAATAATTGTCATAATGTTAATAGTTGTTTGAAGACGGTTTTGGTTCTCGACTTACTCCATATGTTCACAGGACAATTATGAACAAATACGCTACTTTAAGATGCCGTTATTCGAAAACCCCAAGACTCAGTGCCACATGCATAATTACTCTCAGTGTACAACAAGATAGTTTTTTTCTATGACAATTGAAAAATATATTTCATACATTATTTCATTTCGACACCTTAACTACACCTCACTCACAAAAATGTGCCACATACTTTGCTACTGAGAGAACTTCCCAGAATAAAACTTAAACAATTCACATACTTCCTCCTTTCTGTCTTGAGGTTCCTCTTCAGCATGGGCCGAGGTGAACGGCTGGAACCCAACAGCCACAGGTGTTTTCTCTGGGTCCTGGGGCAAACAGAATAATAGAATTAAGTTCAACAACCATACATTAACTCTCTGACTATCTAGCTCTGCCATATTCAATGCTTCTAGCATTACAAAAAAACCCATTCCAATCAAATTCTGATTACGTAAATACTATCTAAAACATTACAAAACTGGAAGGGAATCTTCAAAGAGAATACCCAATGGTTCTGGTTGACTTACCAATAACTAACATTTTAAATGTTTTTAATATTGAAAAGCAAAGATAACACCATACATGCGACATCTACCTTCATTTTCTTCTCAAAATTTTTCGATCGCTTGAAACTGTGCTTGTCTTTGGAGTCATCTCGAAGCTTGATAATCTGAAGAATTCAGCATTATAGAGAACAGAGTAGTCACAAGGATTCAAAACATAAGATAACCAGCATGACAAGTAGAGTTAATGTTTGAATTCTTTATTCACTCTATTAAAAGGTGAAATGCAATGGTTTTAATATTTTCCTTTTTATTTTCTTCATGGGTTAGTTTAATGATGGAGATGACAGAATATCTACTTCGTTTAGTGTTATTTGAAGTATTTTATCCCCGTTTATCCATTGAACTGTGCTACAATGTTCCTAGTTGATATCTCAAGACTGATCAAATTCGGATATGAAATCTGCATCGCCTGTCTGCTCTTGTTTGATGCTGGTTTATGATGTCACTAGTCTATGATGTCACACAAGACCACCTGACCCGACGTGTTCTGGTGGCTCATCTGAAGTGATGTCACAATCAAGGAAAGATAAGCGATGACAGTTTGCAAATCTGTATTCAGTAGGGCTTGGAGACAATATTTCAGCAGTCAAAATACTTCAAATGATACCAAATAAAGTTAATAGACATATTTGTTTAACTTATAAAAGATATATAAAGGAGAATCTAGAAAGCTTTGCATTTCACCTTAAACAGTCAAATTCTCACCCCTAACTTTGTGTCAAGTTTGACAGTCTGGTGTATAATATGTCACCCCTGAAATGAAGGAATTAAACTGATAATGTCCAATTTTGTGCCCTTTCATCAACTGCATGTTTGAGATCCACTGTCATACATGTACACCTAGCAGAATCCAGTGTTAGCATTCTGTGTATCCTGCTGAAATGGAGAATATACAGTGAAACCCGTTTTCTACCAACCATGCTTGGGATCAGATTATAGGGTCAGCTTTGACAGAGTTCTGGTTTACCAAGGTTCAAAATACAGTAAAATTTAAGTATTGGAACCATGGATAATGCTGGTATTTAGAGGTTGGTCAGTTTAACTAGATGTCTATATTCACAGGTTTCACTGTAGTTTCCATAGTTCAGGTGAACTGCACACAGATTCATTCCCACCAGATCCACTGTTCCCATAATCTTCAGAAGATGGATTAAACATCATGAACAAGTTATGGGCACAGCGGATCTGCCCCCCTTGGAGCACATTAGAAACTTTTCATATGAACAATGTTTTAAAATGAGGAGGAAAGAATCAATTTTTCTCAAGATTGCAAATCACAATCAAGGGCATTAACTTCTTCTACAATCACAATCAAGGGAGATAATTAGGTGTTCACTCCTCCTATACAATCACTTTCTGATCAAATACGGTAGCCTACCATACTGAAAACTGCAAGCTAATGTACAACACCGTAAAATGCTTTTTCCTTAATGTTCTTGGTTCAAACTTGTTCAAAGTTCATTAATGTGTTACATATATTTTGACTTTATGTTGAAGTGGTCTTTACAATTTTGTATAATTGATTCAAATTTTTTAAGGGAGTCAGTCACTTTGTCATTTCTCTAATGATTGGATTGCTCTTATATTAGATTAAAACGTAAATCTCATACATTTAGAAACAAATTTTCGTATCAAACAAGTTTGATCAGTCACTTGATGAAGGAAAATTTTGAATAATGTTTTTACAATATCAGGACTTTCATCAAATTTGAACATGTTTGTACACCTTGAAGCTTCCAATTTTCAAGGTATTTTCAAGGTAATAGATTAAGCTTTCAAGGTGTACATGTATTACTGCCAGTGTCATTGAGCTGTAGCCCAATTCCAATGTTAACAATATTGTTCATACATTTGTCTTTAGAATAGACTTGGAAATTCATTTTGGATGATTAAAGAATATATTGCTATGGTGGAGATACTTTTGTCATCCAACAGCAAAGCACAGTGCAAATTTGAGCTACCGGTAACAACTTGACAACTGAATTGACAACAATGGACAAGAATTCCTATTTTCAAAGTCGTTTTAAGGTCTTTAGCACAATTTCTATTTTTCAAGGCCTTGAATTCTAAATTGTCATTTTCACGGCTTTTCAAAGTTTTCAAGCTAGTGTACGAACCCTGAATATTATTTCAAGATAAGAAAACACACTTCCAGTGATTGAATTGTTAGAGAATCACCATCTATACAATAAGTAAAACAGTTTCCATGGTTACTTACTCCAGATTTTAACAACTTTTTTGCAGTTTCTTTGGCTTCTTCTGTGGATGCTTCTGATGCCACTGTGGATCGATAAATATTATAGATGAGAATCACTATTCATTAACCTGCATATTAAGATTTATTTTACTTCTTAAAGTGATCGTAAACCCTCAAGTAAAGTCGGAAACTGTGTGGAAAAATATTTATTGTAATTTTTTACGATTTTATTACACAGAGTAAACTCCAAATAAAGCATGGTATTCTATGGTGGTCTGTTGCAATCATATTTAGGTCCAGTGACGTCAAACTGCCTTAATACATATATTTCAAACTTTGTATGCACTTTCCAATTCTTGATTCAAGCTTAAGGTGTGTATACTTTGAGTTTCAACACAGACTCACAGTTCCAATGTGCATGTATCACCAAAATCTGGGAGTTGGTAACTCATAAGTGTCAAGTCAATTTGAATATTGCATTTAATTTCCCAGATTTTGGTGAAACATGAACATTGGAACAGTGAGTGTGTTGAAACGCAAAGTATACACACCTTAAGCTTGAATCAAGCATTGGAAAGTGCATACAAAGTTTGAAATATTTGTATTAAGGCAGTGTGACGTCATTGGACCTAGATATGATTGCAACAGACCACCATAGAATACCATGCTTTATTTGGAGTTTACTCTGTGTAATAAAATCGTAAAAAATTACAATAAATATTTTTCCACACTGTTTCCAATGGTCTTTCATTTGATGGAAACTTGACTTGAGGGTTTACGATCACTTTAAACAAGTATTTCCATAGAATTGAGTCACATACATCAAACCAAACATTCAAACCCAACATGAACAGAATAAATGCCATACTGCAAAAATTGTTTGCATCTAGTTTTCTAGTGTTACATGTATCAGTGGATGCCCAGCTGACTGATTAAGTCTCTTTTAAAGATGTTTTCAGCCTAAACATCTAGACAGCTAGGCACCAAGTATTCTGAAACTCTGTGAGACTGTCTTTAATATGTTACATATGTTAGAATGAATTCTATTTGACCACACTAATCTCATTTGGTGTCTAGTGTTCATGAGAAAACGAGAGAAAATGATCATCAAAAATAAACGGCATGGGTTTCCCATTTATTTTTTGGATGACCACTGCGGAGTGCACTGTGTGGCTTAGTTGTCAGTATTGCAATGTCGCAATTGAAAGTGGGCTTCATCACTGCTTGTTGGATGATACCTGACGTCATTTGCTATTCCAGATGTTGTGGCATACTATGACGAGACTGAACGTCATCGAAGCGGAGGCCAATTTTCAAATTTGTCTGACTGATATTCTTGATTTTACATATTGACTTTACTGTTGTCGCATATAAAATCAAAGATGCCTTGGCATGCTTCAATTCTGAACAGCACAGTTGAGAGTTGAAAAATGTCTCCAATTTTGTGGCTGATTATATCTTTGAGGAGAGTGATCACTCTCGTAACTATTTTATCCAAGAGTGATCACTCAAACAATACTGACAGGAGAGTGATCAACAGCTCTCATAGCAAGGCTGGAAATAGGTACCTGCCAAATTTTAAAACACCCCTGCAGATCATGGTGAACTACTCCAGCTTGAATCTCCATTTACAAAGGTAATACGAAGCTGCGCATCTGAAAACCCCTCGGCTCTGGGCGCCAGCCATTCATAATGTATTCAATTTAAAACAAGACTTCAGGAACACCAAGCAGTCAAGTAACAAATATACAGATTATGAAAAATTTTGCCATTAGAAATGGCCTCAAACGTTTCCGTCCAATCAGAGAAACCTGTTGATACATCGACGATGTATACCAAATTTTACATCGAACATTTGAAAATTATCTGAGATAGAGATCCCTAATGATTTCGCATAAATTAAAGATGGCCGCCCATCCTTCCCACCACTCAGAGAAACTGATGTGGTTATTCATTGCAAGTCTCTTGATACATAGATTCTGTATACCAAGTTTCATATAGAACACTGAAATGGTATCAAAGATAAACATCATTAAAGATTTTGCATAAATTAAAGATGGCCACCAAGGTTTCCGCCCAAGCAGAAAAACCAGAACTGTCTAATCGATGTATACCAAATTTTACATTGAGCACTTGAACCGTATCAGAGATATAGATCATTAATGATTTCGCATAAATTAAAGATGGCCGCCCATCCTTCCCGCCACTCAGAGGAACCGATGTGGTTATTCATTGCAAGTCTCTTGATACATCGATGCTGGATACCAAGTTTCATATAGAACACTGAAATGGTATCAAAGATATATATCATTGAAGATTTTGCATAAATTAAAGATGGCCGCCAAGGTTCCGCCCAATCAGAAACGCCATTTATCGTAAGTCTATTGATGCTTCGATGATATATACCAAATTTTACATCGAGCACTCGAACAGTATCAGAGATAGAGATCATTAATGATTTTGCATAAATTAATGATGGCCGCCCATCCTTCCCGCCACTCAGAGGAACTGATGTGGCTATACATTGCAGATCTCTTGATACATCGATGCTGTATACCAAGTTTCGTATAGAACACTTGAATGGTATCAGAGATATATATCATTGAAGATTTTGCATAAATTAAAGATGGCCGCCAAGGTTTTCACCGAATCAGGGAAACTGGTTTGGTCATTCCTTTGAAGTTTCTTGATGCATCGATGATCTATACCAAGTTTCACACTGAACAGAGAAATGGTACCTAAGATACACAAGATTAATGATTTCGCATAAATTAAATATGGCCGCCAAAGTTTCCAACCAATCAGGTCCAGATTCAATAGGGTTCTGGGTCATGAGCATATGGATGTGCAGTGCAAGTTTGGGGTGCCTAGGGTAAGTCGTTCTAAAGATATCTTGGTAACAAGAAACCTGTGATGGTTTCGCATAAATTAAAGATGGCCGCCAAAGTTTCTAACCAATCAGGTCCAGATTCAATAGGGTTCTGGGTCACAAGCATACGGATGTGCACTGCAAGTTTGGTGTGCCTAGGGTAAGTCGTTCTGAAGATATCTTGGTAACGAGAAAGGTGTGACGGACAGACGGACAGACGGACAGACGTACATGACGACGACAATACCCTTCGGCCAAATTTTGGCCGAGGGGTAAAAAGGTCATGGTGCAGAACATTTCCCAAAATAGGGGTGACAAGTAGTTATGACAGGTGCTTATTTCCAGGCTTGCATAGAATGCAAATATGATAGACAGCTGATGGTGATAGAACTCACATCTCTTGACGGGTGGATTCATCTCTTGCTGATGCTCTGGCCTGGCTTTCTTCTGAGCTTGCAATGCTTTTCGCTACAATTGAAAGTAAGAGAGACATTTTCATTCTAAAAAAATCCCCAAAAAATAAACATAAATATATCAACCATCAAATGTAGCCTAAAGTGCAACAAACATAGCCTTTAATCTATACCCCAGGCACCATTCATGTGAAAAGAAATTCATCGTACATTGTCAGCGAGTTTGAGGAGACAAGAAGATGACATGGCAGCATTCTTCTTGGCTCTCAGTACATTTTGTTCTCTGCCACATTTCGAGTGCAAGTAAACTGTTCGTGGGTCGTACTAATGTCAGGCCTGTAGCAGGCCGATTGGCAGGCCGTGGCGGGCCGGCTTATTTACACTGATTATGTGTTTTTTTACACAAAATTACAACTATTTGTGCATCTTACTATACTATTTACACATTTCTGCTTTTATAATATTAATATCTAGTAATTTTTAAGGCATCAATCAGTTAATTTATGCACAGGATCGTCAATTTACTCTTCCATGCACACAACCTTGCAACAGTCTAAATGTGTGTACATATGTGTGTTTATTGGCATTGTAGGGTTCATTATTGTTAATTTCTTATAGGACGGTCCGATTGTTATACCATGGCAGGCCAGCTTATTTACATAATCACATGCTTAATTGTTTGTCAATCATTGTTGCTTTCTTATCGAAGACAGTAATCCATCAACATGCATTTGCTAGCGAAGCGTGTTCTTTATCACACAGTTTGCCTATTTAAAGCGATTTGATGTTAAAACAGGAGCTAATCCATATCTGTGGAGAAGCCCTCTCAAATGAAAATAAAGTTTTAATACCAAGGGGAGCTGTTGATGTTAAAACAATAACTAACCCATCCATACCTGTGGGGAAGCCCAGTTGATTCTTTTGCACACCATCCCATAAAAATTGTTTGCTTCATACCTTTCTGTTAGTTTCAGTTACTCTTCCAGGTGAGCAGTTTCAATTTATTGTATCAGAAGTACATACAACGTATGTGCCCACATGGAGATACAAAAGGATACCAAATAAACAAGATAAGCTTGTCCCAGAAGGGCATTTCAGATATGCTGAAATAAGTTGATAAAAAGGCCTGGGGTCTTAAGTTAAGTACATTGATTACTTACTTACTTACTTATTTACTTGCATTGAGGCAACTAGAAGGCATAATGCCTATAACGCCCACCTTGTCGCACTCTCTCGAGGTAGATACTGTATGGGGGGAGCTAAAATCTGTCTCGTACTGTAGGCAATGTGTATATTTTCCAAATGCTGTTTTAAACATGTTCACGCTAGTGGCATTAACCGCTTCAGCTGATAGCGAATTCCAGAAGTTGACGACTTGAACAGCAAACACATTTTGTTTGATTTTTAATCTTGACTGAGGCTTGAGAATCTTCTTATCATGTCCCCGACTATTATTACTGTCTCTCATTACAAACAGCATGGTGGGATCAATATCATCCAAACCATTTAGGATCTTGTAGACCTGTATCATATCTGCTCGTAACCGTCGGTAACATAATGATGGAAGATTTAGAACACGTAGACGATCCTCGTATGACAGGTTAGACATGCCCATTATGATCTTAGTTACTCTGTGTTGGACTCGTTCCACATATCACGGACGAGACTAGGATGCCAGATCACATTTGCGTATTCAAGGTGTGGGCGAACCACTGTTTTATACAGTAGGATAATGACTGCCTTGTCACGACTTGCGAAGGTTTTCTTAATCAATCCTGCCACTGAGTCTATATATATATTCGCCTTATTGCTCACTAAATCTGTATGGACGGAGAAATTCAATGTTTCATCGAATGTTATGATTATTACCATACAGTTAATAGCTGTTATCCTGAGCATATGAATTAGGATTCAGGAATGGCTGGTCGATCACCCTGTGGGCCCGATCTAAGATTTTAAGCATGGAACTTGGAAGATTAAATCGTTGACTATGGGCCTCTTAAGTGCCGATACTTGCTTAAAAATATAATAGATATATGCAGAAATATATAAATATTATAGTAATATCAACAAATGGTTGTACTTTTGTGTATAAAGTATGCAATCACTGAATCAGTGTTAATAAGCTGATAAGCCGGCCTGCCACAGGCTTGCTACAGGCCTGACATTAGGACGACCCAGTGTTTGTAACTAATAATATTGGTGGCATTCGAACCCGTTACGACCAATGTCAAGATGTTACGATAGCGGGGGGTGAATGTAATTTTCTGGTCTGTTTCCGACGTTGTTTATCTACCTCGTTGAGACATGGGAAATCACGCGGCATGAATCTGAACCCTGTTTTCAACACCAGCCAAATGTCACTGGCTAAAAATATTCTAATCACGACCCTAGGGCTTTGATTGAGTAATCAGGTTGAAAATAATCTTTAGTATACCTTCTTTCTCAATTTAGCATATTTCCTTTGTAACATTTCTTCCTCTTCTGTCAAGTGAGCAGGAAAATGTACGTACACCATCTTGCCGCCTGTTGATGCTGTTGTTGTTGTTGTTGTCCAGAATCAGCTCTTTAGCAGTGAGGTACGAACAGTGTAATGGGGAGCAGTCCTTGTTTGATGTACGCTCGAAGAAAAATCGCTGTCAAATGTCATACTGAGTTGGATTTGATATATTGGAACCTTGTAAATACAATTTACATCATCCATTAAGCCTGGCAAAATATTACTGAGAATATTTATCTCATTATATTACATTTTCTCTGTCTTATAAGAAAACAATGACTGCTCCTATGCAAGCATGGCGGAAAAAGCAGAAGAATTTGTTGAGTGACATCAAATTCCTTTAACTTTGTATGTAAAATCTCCTATCATATCTCTCATCCAACTAGATTTTCTTGTTTTTAAAAGCTAATAGCTTCCATTATATTTTTTACAATGACTAAGTGTTGTGTCTCAACCGATAGAAGCTAGAGTCCGTTCAAGTTCAACTGTTCAACAGTCAATTTTGTCTTTTTGGAGTTTTTCAGTTTTTGAGCTCGGTGCTGAGCCTGAGTCTGCAGGCTGCAGCAGTGTAGCTCTGTCTTCATCTTCACCTCATCAATTATGTCATCTGCTCATCCCAGTGATCCAGCTCCATCTCAGCCTACACGGTCACCTCCCACCCGGGCCACCCCTCTCACGTCAATGATCCTACACCTCTTATCTTACCTTTCTCGTTTCACCCCTTAAACTAGTTCAACAAGCTGAACCCTACTGACATTTAATTTTGTGATCAATATCCCAAAATTAAATGTCGGTAGGGTTCAGCTTGTTGAACTACCCTTAAACGGGCTGTACCATTCCCCTTTCTTCACCTCAACTTCCACCTCTATATCCTCTCATCATCATGACATGTTCATTTCATCCCCCACCTTCTTAGCTAAATGACATATAGCCCTCACGAGTATGAGGGCTATAGGTCGGCCCCAGTCACCTCCAGCGAGGGTTTTAGATAATTTTATTACGAATCACCCACCTCTGAAACTGCAGTACATCTAATCTTTATCCCCTCCTGCGCACTATTTTAAAATCTTACGCACTATGTGAAATAGTGATGCATGTATCGCCGTCTGAATTTTCCAGTCGAAAACTTCAACTCTCTACGCGCCATGTTAGTGACGTCACGGTATATGTGTGCTGGCCGTTTGCAATTGAACATGGCGCGTATAAAGTGGACTCGGAAGTTGTCGACTGGAAAATTCAGACGGCGATATATTCGTAACTATTTCACAATAGTGCGCAAGATTTTAAAATAGTGCACAGGAGGGAACAGAGATTAGATGTACGGCAGTTTCAGAGGTGGGTGATTTGTAGTAAAATTATCTAAAACCCTCGCTGGAGGTGACTGGGGCCGACCTATAGCCCTCATACTCGTGAGGGCTATATATTATTTAGCTACCACCTTCTTCACGTGATCCCCGCTGCTTCATATCCTTCCCCATCCATTTACTTCTCCATCTTCGACCTCATTTTTCACTCTCCGATCTTTTACCCATCTTGAACACCTCATTCTTCACCTTATCCTCCACCCTGTTCCTTCACCTCATCCTTCACCCACTTCCAGGTCATCAACTCATTCTTGATTCACTCGCTCAACTCAGCCTTCCCATCTCATTCACCTCATCTTCCACCCACTCCTCCCTCAACCAGTGTCAACCTGTGCTCATCTTCCTTCATCTCATCCTTCACTACCTCCTCGTCTGCCCCTCTTGTCCTATTTAACCTCATCGTCCTCCCCTCCTATAAATCATCCTGCATTTTTCATCTCACCCTACACCCCTCCCATCTTTCTCCACCACATAATTTACCCAACTTCCTTTCTCCTCCTCCTTCACCTCATCCACTCACCACTCTGCTGCTTTGTCTCATCTGCTACCCTCTTCCTCATCTTCCCATCTTCACAACCCTCACCCATTTACTCCTTCATCTCTTTCTCCACCACACACCTGAACAATGTCACTGTACCTCTATTTCTTCCGCCACCTCCTTCACCCCATCATCCATCCCTTCCTCCTTTACTGTTCACCCTCACCTCTTTTCTCTTCCGTTATCCCATCCTCATCCACCTCTTCCTCTGATTCCTTCCTCCTTCACCTAATCATTGACCAATGTAACCTCATATGCAACCCTTTCCCCACCCTTTCTAACTCATCCTCCACCCTCTCCCCACCCTTTCTAACTCATCCTCCACCCTCTCCTCCTTTCCCCACCATTTCTAACTCATCTTCCACCCTCTCCTCCTTTCCCCACCCTTTCTAACTCATCCTCCACCCTCTCCTCCTTTCCCCACCCTTTCTAACTCATCCTCCACCCTCTCCTCCTTTCCCCACCCTTTCTAACTCATCCTCCACCCTCTCCTCCTTTCCCCACCCTTTCTAACTCATCCTCCACCCTCTCCTCCTTTGCCTATTCTCTACCTCTTGATTTTCTCTCCCCACCTTCTGAACCTCTCCATCTTATAACCCTTCATCCACTTCCTCACCTCCTTCAACTCATCTGCAATCCCTCTCCTCCTCACTCTGCTATCCTCCTTCAATAACCTCCTCCATCATCTCACTCTGCACTGACTCATCTTACTCACATTCTAATCCACCGTCATCTCACCCGACACTTCTCTCCTCCATCTTATCCTCTACCCTCCCATCCTCTTTAACCTCATGCTCCACCCACTCTCATCCTCCAACTCGCCTCCACTCTTTCTTCCTTTGCCTCATCATTCACACCTGGTATCATTCATCACATCTTCCTCTACATCCCCTCTCTGAAGTCCTCCATCTTTTCCCTTGCTTTCTCTCCCACTCCCTTGTTCTTCACATTTTCCTCTGTTCTATTCCACCCATCCTTCATTAAATTATCCTTCTCATTCTTCATGAATTTGCCTCATCCTCCATCTATCTCAACCTCTACTCTTGGTGTCATCCTTCATCTATCTCAACCCCTACTCTTGGCATCATCCTCCATCTATCTCAAACCCTACTCTTGGCCTCATCCATCATATTTTCCTCTATTTCGGCTCTCTGTCCTCCATCTGTTCCCCTTCACAGCTTCCCCTCCACACCCTTGTTCTTAACATCTTTCTCTGCTCTGTCTATCTTGAAATTGTTTTTGGGTAAGCCCACATTGTTAATGCCATACCCAGTCAATTCCTTGTCTCGCAGTGGCATAGATTTCAAAGAAAGTTTTGTAGCACTTCCATTAACTTAACAGTGTTGATACATGTACAGTATTATTCATTTTGGGTAGATTTAAAAAAAAAATCATTTACCTGTGCCTGCACATATTGCCTTTACACATTGCCTACATCATAATGGCATTACTCTTCTTTTCACCTTCAGATAAAGCCAGGTTATTGACGTTGATGATGAAGTTTGTTGTGTCAGTTGCCCGGGGTAGTGGCTGTAGGACAGGTGTTATATCAGAGTTGGCTCATCACCCAGAGAAGATTGTAGAAACACCAGCCTGTTTGTTATACACCAGGAGAGGTAATCACAGTCCAGAGTAGAGTAAATCTATTTCTGTTGATACATGTACACATGCGACAGCAAGGATCAAATTCGTATATACTGAATTCATATTTATATTTTTTTATATTTATTAATATTTCATATTCATATTTATAAAGGTCACATTTGTGTTTACTGGATCTCTATTTAATATGTTCTGTAATATCTGGTGATAAATATATATCCTCACTACGAATGGTGAAGTATCCTCAGAATAGATCAAATTGTAGAATAGACCAGCTATAGAGACAGAGTAGATTATTAAGTAATTTAATAGACACAGAGTATACTTCAAGTAGTGGAGTTGACATTGATTAGATCACCAAGTAAAACAGTAGCCACAGTGTAGATTGAGGGTAGTGGTATAGACCCATAAAAGACCAACTGTGGACACAGACTAGATAATCAAATAGAGTAGCCATAGAGTAGAGTGGAGTAGATTAGACAGAGTAGTGGAGTAGATCCATAGAAGATCAACTGTATACACAGAGTAAATAATATGTAGAGAATTCGAAGCCATACAGTAGATCACGTAGTATTAGGGTAGATGCAGAGTAAACAAACTGTAGATACAGAGTAGATGCCGAGTCAGTTTAACAGACATAGAATATGAATGGTGTGTCAGTGCTACACCCTCGCTGTTTCAGTACTTACTCTCAGATTGTTAGTCAGTTCCTCATGTCATGCAATGTAGTAATTTTGTTAAAAGAATATTTAAAGTGTTTTTATTTTACCCAGGTAATGCCCCTAATCTGACACCTGATCTGCTGGAGAAATTACACCACCTTCCTCCTGCAGTACACATGCCTATGCCCACTCTGTGAGTTTGAACATATTCCAGCCCCTAAACCTTGCCTATGAATCTTACCCCGGTTTAATTAAAAGAAAGTTTTGCTGCTTGGGGCGTATGATTTGAGACTGGACCTCCTTGATTTAACCTGCATCACACACCTCAATCAGATGCTCTCAAATTCTGTTATGAAGGAAATCAGGGTAAATAACTTGTGTTCATGATTTATTCAGGGAATTTCCTATTGTTCTTGCAGAGTTGAACATCATGAAACCATAGAGGAATATAAGGGTGGTCTGGCCAAGTTTACGGCTATGCAGGTATGTAACAGACAAAAATAGAATACTTGATGCTAGTGAATAGAGTATATCTAACAGATATTATGTCCTCTGTAAAATGCTGATTGTCTCCTACTGATGTCATATATTTATAGCTCTCTCTGTCCACATTATCTGTTGACATTCGTAAACTTTTGCAGAAATAAAACCCTTAAGTCTTCGCAATATAATTATATTTTGGAAACAAACTGAAAACCAATGACAATGTTAAATGTTTTGAAGTAGATGAATCTGAACATCCATGCATGACCATGTTAAAAGTTTTAAAGTACTATTCCTTCTAATTATTCAGATGACAAAACTCAACTTTCGGCTACTGTGGCTGAACTCCTATATCGGCCATGTCAAATGTTGGACTGGTGCTATCTAACATGTCTAAGATAGGACTTATAACACTGCGGTCCCAAAAAGGACTGCTCCGCAGCCCTGGCTCAATGACAAAAGTTTGTTTCCAAAATATAATTATATTTTCTTTCAAAATTTATTGTGCTTCTGTGTAGGATACATGGAACAGTATTGTTTGACCATATTATCATATCTTACTCATGTCTAGTCATAAATGGATAAACATATATCATAGTTGATTTGTGCTAAGACAAACAATTATACAGTTATAAACTGGCACAAAAAGTACAAATCTATCATTCCATTTGTAAAACTAATCTGCTATTTTGAGAATGAAATTTTGCTCAATACATTTCAGGGTTATGTTTTGTTCTCCACGATACAAGATTCAGCGACAGAGGTCCCTGCTGGTTATAATGACAAAGTCAGTGTGACCGTCTGGGGAAAGGGAGGCAGGTATAAAGTAAGTACAGAAGGTGAATGCTATAGTTTGATGCAATAAATCTCAAATCTTAATGACAGTAATTCCATGCTACCCTCTGAATATTTTGCCCTTTGTTCTGGGATATAATGTTTTGTAGAAAAAAACTGTCAACGTCTTCTTTGCACAGCTTCTCTGTATGTTTTAATGCAAAGTGTGCAGGGGGTATTTGGCAGAAACTTTAAAAATTGTCTTCAAGCTGAAATCAATATTTATTTCACTTTATTCAGCTGGAGCCAGATTACTATATGAAGATACAGGAAGCGTTCTGTCCAGACTTTTATCAAGCTCTGAGTGATGGTGACACAAACAAACAGTCCTCAAGGAAGAGAGTCCACAAATCTGTGGAAAGATCACTTCAATTTCTGGACCAGTGTCTAGAAATACATCGAAAATCAGAGGTTGGAATTTCACTGTTTACTGTATAAACATTCATTTGCCATTTTAAACATTCTTTTGTTCGATGGGCTGAGGGGTCTTGTAATGGACATGTATGTCTGTCCGTATGGTTGTCCATCCATCAACAAATTCTTGTCTGATCCATATCTCGGTCACTCTGAAACTTATATGGAAGATGCTATAGTACCTTGCTGATGTGCTCTGTAATGTTGTTTGTGAACGCAATTTGATGATTTCCCTGTATCATCCATCCACCAATAATTTCTTGGCCAGAACTTATCTCGGTTACTATTTGATGGAAAAACTCCAGACTTGCATAGGAGATGCTTAGTAACTTGTCGATATGCAGTGTCATTTTTACCCCTCGGCCATTTTGGCCTCGGGGTATTGTCGTTGCCATGTACATCCATCCGTCCGTTAACGCATTTTAGGCAAAACCGCTTGAGATACAACCACCAAATTTTCCACACTTATTTATCTAGTGCTAAGTCAGACGCCTATTGAAAGTGGCTTCCCTCGGCCCATATTTTACAGAGTTCTGCCCCTTTACAGATATATTAATTTCTATTTCTGTCCTATATGCCTGAATATAACCAACTATATCTGCAGAACTGTGTTTGGTATAGCTACTATATTTTGGAAACTTATTTATATTGTTGTATTCTACAAGCCAACAAAGGATTACTCGCCTCGACTTATGGAGTTATGCCCCTTTCGGATGTAATAATCTTCGATTTTGTTATCTGTAGTTGGATGTACAAGTTATATCTGCAGATCCGTGTTCAGTACAGCTTATTCGTCTCGGTTCTTATTTTACAGTAGTGCTAAGTCCGACGCCTATCGAAAGTGGCCCATACTTTACAGAGTTATGCCCCTTTACTGATATATTAATTTCTATTTCTGTCCTATATGCCTGAATGTAACCAACTATATCTGCAGAACTGTGTTTGGTATAGCTACTATATTTTGGAAACTTATTTATATTGTTGTATTCTACAAGCCAACAAAGGATTTCTCGCCTCAGCTTATGGAGTTATGCCCCTTTCAGATGTAATAATCTCCAATTTTGTTATCTGTAGCTGAATGTACAAGTTAAATCTGCAGATCCATGTTCGGTACAGCTTATGCGTCTCGGTTCTCATTTTACAGAGTGCTAAGTCAGACGCCTATCGAAAGTGGCTCCCCTCGACCTATATTTTACAGAGTTATGCCACTTTACAGATATATAATTTTTCTATTTTTGTCCTATATGCCGGAATGTAACCAACTACCGGTATATCTTGATCATCCCACATAGAACTATCTCTTCCCCAATTCACACTACACATGGGTCACAATCACTTGGGGAAAGCCGAGGGGTTTTGATTAGATCAATCTCATGTTTTTAGGAGTTAAGATGAGTTCACACAGAGTTATGGTCCTTTATCGTTCAATCAGCAACAATTTCTTTTCCATTCCGTACCTTGGTTACTATTTGATGGACAACTCAAAAACTTACATGAAAGATGCTTTTTCCCCTGGCAATATGCACTGTCAGGTTTCCAAGATTTCCAACAGAGTTATTTCCCTTTGTCTGGCAAAAATTTCTTGTCCTGTCCATTTCTCGTTTACTATTTGAAGGACAACTCTGTTACTTAAAAGGAAGATGCTTAGTACCTTGCAGATGTGCACAGTCTTTTATGTTAGCTCAGCCTTTACATGAAGAGGCCTACTGTAACATACTTGCTAGCCCTGACCATAAGCCTATATCGGAAAGTTTTGTAACTTATTTGGTACATACTATTTCCTTGGTGAAGGCTACTCCCAAATGTACAAAATCCTTATCTTTCATTGAACCATTTGTATGTTGCCATATACAAACACAATGTTTCAAGGCTGATGGATCAATACACCTTTTAGGTGCTACCTCCTGTTTTAAAAACTTGTGTTCACATGTTCAAACACCATACCTTTACATTAATAGCCCTTTAACCCTTTGAACCCCATAGTTTAGAGTCAGAGTCTATCATCTGCTGACCCTGGGCACCCTGCTAAAATAGAGATATAAACGACAATTTCGTCAGAATCTTTATCTAAACAGCGTTTGTCACCCCTATGAGACTCTATGAGTGGCAGAGGATACCTTTAAACATGACCTGATTGGCTGAATAGGCCACTTTTGCTGCCTCTCAGGTATATACATTATGCAAACAGGTCGCAAAAGTGACCTCTAGGGTTCAAAGGGTTAAACAGTCACTGTTGTGTATACTTCAAAATAACATACCTAAATTTTGGCGATAACATTTATTATGGGTTGGAGCTCTGAATTTATTAATAATTTAGGGTAATATTTCAGCTTGTATAATTGTATCTGTTAAGGTACAATTATTTCCATATTATTTGAACAGTGTCACCCTATGTTTCAGAGGTTAAAAGGGTCCTGTATCCTGGAAGCTGTGAAGGGAGGTTATAATGCTATGGTACAATTATTTTCATATTCTTTGCACAGTGTTACCCTATGTTTCAGAGGTTAAAAGAGTCCTGTATTCTGGGAACTGTGGAGGGAGGGTATAATGCTACGGTACAACTATTTCCATATTATTTGCAAAGTGTCACCCTATGTTTCAGAAGTTAAAAGAGTCTTATATTCTGGGAACTGTGGAGGAAGGGTATAATGCTATGGTACAACTATTTCCATATTATTTGTACAGTGTTACCCTATGTTTCAGAAGTTAAAAGAGTCCTGTATTCTGGGAGCTGTGGAGGGAGGGTATAATACAAAGGAGAGACTGAGATCAGCTAGAGAGACTACAACCAGACCAGTTGACGGTACTGTAATGGACTAATTTATATCATCACATATTTCATTATGAGCAAATAATTTAATATATTTTTCATTAAAGTTTGACTTCCCGAATCTCACCCCTGTAATTTCCAAATTAAAGATGATTTGGGTTGGCCAAAAGGAAGTCCGATAAGTTGATGTTCATGATGTTGGTCACACAGTTTTTACCTTGTCATTTTTCAGGTTTTATAATTGAAGGATTCACAACTATGGTCTCCTGGTTGTCAAATATGGCAGTCATCAGGGATCTTTAGGAGGAAAAAAGTAAATCTTTATAGCTTATATTGTCTGCTTTGGGGGCTATCTGCTCATGTATTTAAATTTGCTGGTTTTGTTACTCGCACTTTTATTTTGTGAATGACAACAATAATGCCACCCACAAGACAAGAACCAGAAGTAAAAAAAAAAATCCAGCTTTTGCTCCAGAAGAATTTAGTTATCCTTAAAAATGATAGTTGATATTCGTGATGTTGCTCACACAGTTTTTGCTTTGTTGTCTTTTCAGGTTTCATAATTGAGGGATTTCACAACTATGGTCTGAAGTCTGAGAAGTTCAATTTTTCTGAGATAGAGGGCCTGGTAAAGGAAACTGTGGTGAGTAACGGAAAGTAATTTATTATGAGTTGTGTTTTACTTGTTACTTAACAAGTTATAACAGGCACAGTCTCAACTTAAACTTCAGAAGCAGGATACATAATATGAAGCATATTATCCCTGGTTAAAATATTTCCCCAAATATAAACATCGAGAGAAACAGGAGGCAAACTACCCAGAGGCTGCCTCCATGGTGAGGCATGTTATTGCATTAATGTGGCAAGGTCCCATTTGCCAAGACTGCGTTTTAGCAATATATAAGACATGTTTACGTAGCCAATACAATTTTGTTTCTACATGAATCAGTAGCTGAGGTTATCCAAGGCATTCTGACTATAAAATTAACCAATACTGGGTTGCTGCCCTGGTCCTGTTAAGTGATAAGCATCCTTGGATTCTCCCCAATGTGCATATGAATATTTTGCTGTCGAAGCAAGGCCATGCCATTCGACACAACCATTCGGTACAAATGTTTAATCCCATATTGTTCTGCTTGCCTCAATCGTAAATTTAACTCATTTTGTGATTGTTCCAATAGGGTGTTTTACCAGAGAGTAAGCCTCGCATGATGCAAGGATTGTGGACCCCAGACACTATACTGCAGGCTGTGAATTGTGGGATAGATCTCTTCGACAGCTCGTATCCTTTGTATATGGCACAGAAACCTACGTAAAATCTCAAATAATTCAATCACAGGAAGTACATTCTTCCACTCGATAATATATTGGGGTAATCAAATGTATTAGAATCGAAAGTTGATAAATGAAACAATAACATGTTACCTATGTAGATTTCTTTTACATTTAGGTGATGAAATTTATAAGGATGATATAATTGAAAGGTTTTTCCAAATAATTAATGCCTTCCCCCTATGGATTGATGTGGAGATTCACTATTCCGGGTTAACGTCACATTCTGCTGTTCCCCCCCTCTACACTGGAACCAAGCTCATATAGGGTTAACATAGCAGAAGTTTTCAGCAAATAGGATAAAATCTATCAATAAACATAAATTGTTTTCAATATTCAAGCATACAAATCTCACTGCCAGGCACTCGTGTAGGGTGGAAAATTCTACAGCTGTTGTTTTTTTCCCCTGCTCGGGGTGGACTAGATGAAAGGTGTCAGTAGTTGGACATTTACATCTTCTTACGAGAGCTGATGATTATATTTTTTGGCACTGTGGCAATAAACTACCTTGCCAGTCAGATCTAATGTTCATATCATGCAATTGATAGCAGATAACAGTTTGTATGCTAATTAGCCCCATGAGGCTTCGATGGATTGGTCTGGGGTGTCATAGTGAACATGGCCAGATCATGGAAAAAAATTAAAGGCCTTTGCTCCTCAGACAGCTTGTCATGAGAAGTGATATCGGGAGCACCCGTGGGCAATCTTAATAAATTAATATGCCATCAATGCTCCTCAATCGTACATGTCGCTATATAGGATCTTACGTATTTCAATCGAATTTGGTGTTCTGAGCGCCCATACCATGGATATTTAATAGCATTATGACATCATGATCGCATCTGGATTCATCCATTTGCAGTCAGGGAGGAGAGATAGGTTCACTGCGTCCATTTACCCCCAATGTTTACACCAAAGATCAGTCCATATATTTACCCCGTATTATGGCGCCACAATGTCGGGACCGTGGCAACATGAAAAGACAATCCGCCAGCGAGCCGGCTAATTCGGCTGAGCCAACCAAAACTTCTTTGTCATCAATGTTCCCTTCAAAGCACTATGAAGGGTTCTCAGGATTGGTTAACACGTGAGTTACTGCAAGCCTGTTAGATCCTACAAGCGACAGTATCCAACTGGGGAGCAGATAGGATTTAATTTTAATTAGATTGACCCGTGGGGTTTCGGGATGTAAAATGAATAGGGGACCCCTAATGAAGTCCCTGATGTGAAAAGAAATAGGATCCAAATAGATGATTTGACTGAAATATTGTTGAAAGTGACATTCAGTCACTCACTCACTTAATATGCTCATTAGATTGAAATAAGCTGCTACGATAGAATCACTAATACCTGTTGCTAACTATACCAACGTAAATACAATGGGCTATTTGCATGGGCATGATGGTTTGGTCCATCACGATCATTGTTGTTTCCCTTTAATCCTCACCAAAGATATCCATATGTTGTGACAGAGAGAGGCGAGGCTCTAGTTTTTCACTACGATTACAGTAGACTGTCTTCACCAGAAGATCTCAATGGTTGTATTGACACTGATAGGGCGACTGAAGGATCGGTGACAGAAGGCTCACAATTCACCATCAACTTGAATGATAAAAAGTAAGTTACATACACTACAGAAAAAGCGTGGTGCCAAACTAATTGCATCATCAAACCAGTCCCCCCGCCCCCCATAATTGGAAGTCAATGAACTGAAGAAAAAGTTGTTTTGGGAACAATTTCTCAAGAAATCTAATTGAATGAGATATGCATTGGTAGTCTGATCTGTATTTTACCCCAAATTAACGAGAGGTTAGAGTAGTTGAGTAATTGAGTGGTTAGAGTATGTACGTGTACAATAATCATGCAGATAACCCATTATTTCTTTGTTTTAATTGAATTCAGAAAGCGATCAAATTTATTAGAATAGCCAATTGAATTTTATACCCAAAATTGTTGGCGATTGAATTTTGATAGAGGGATTGATTTATTAGAGGGATTAACCTATACATAGATATTATACCATATGGGACATAATATCAGAAGTGAATGAACTGGAAGTCTGTTACCTTGGCTTAGACTAACTAGAATGCATCGGCCACCACCTCCCTGTTTATAACTCATGATGTGACATAGATGCTCAATAAAATTGTTAATGTATCTTGTTGGTGCAGATTCAAAACAAAAATCGAGTGATGCATCATGAGAGATGAGCCATTGTTCGAAATCAATTACTCAGCTATTAAATGTACATAATCAGACTCGTCCATGATCCATTGTGTGACAAATCCACATCTCATCTTTTGTGTGCAGAGACTATGAAAGATTCTAGTGGTGCAAGAAATTTGACGAGTTTCGAAATCCTCCAGCTAGTCTAATGTTATCAACTTCTTGTTCATTTGCTTCTGATGGTATCGATAAAACTGAAAGTCTGCTGTATCGACTCATTGTTGTACCTAGATGGACGATTGTACTCCTTTGTCTCATCACCCTTACATTGAAGATGGATCTTTCATTTTATTGAACTATTTTCTTTCTCCTGTTTCTGTGCTTTACAGATATTTTGAAGACTTTTCATCCATATCCACATCATGTCAGTGTTATACATGTGCTAACTTCACACGGTCCTACATTCATCATCTACTGAACACATCTGAAATCCTCGCCAGCATTCTTCTCATGCTGTAAGTACTGTGACCATGTTACTTTATGTCTACATATGGGGATGTTCATACATTATGTAACTGGGAAGCAGAGATCATAAAGCCTTGACAATGAAATGGCTTTTTCCAGGTGTTGAAAACTATCATTTTTGCCCAAAGTGTCAGGAAAAGACTTGAAATTTGCTAGAGGCAAAGATCTTTTGGACAGATTTGTAAAAGCACTACTGCTTGTGTCAAAAAATTTTTCCTGTGGAATTGTGAAAGTAATTTACTTATTTTTCATTTAAAAGCGAGTATTGTAAAGTGGATTCCGAAGATTTAGGATCAGGGAAGATAATTTTACCTGGTGAAAGCCTGAAGGGACTCTGACGGTTAAAAATGAGCCTGGAAATGACAATTTAAGGCATGAAAACTCCTTGAAATTTGAGTGCATGTAGGTGTATAAGCCCTGAAGGGGAAGTGTGAGGGGGGAGGGGGATAGTAAACAACCTGAAAAAGGTGGTTACCATGGTGTTAAGCTGTGCTAAAGAACATTTCTGATACATGTATCATTCAGGCCAAATTGCGTACCACTTGAAAAACTGGGGGTGAAGACTCATTTTTGTGCACAGTCCAACACTTAGCTATTGTGGGCATTGTTTTTACAATCGTAGTCATAGCATTTTACTAAAATGTATTCTACCATACATGGCTCAGGTTTTCACCTGCACTGTCATCGGTGGGGGAAACATGTACGACTGTGTAGTTATACCATGCCTTTTTATACGCCCGCCAAAAGACGGACGTATTATGTGATGGCGGTTTCCGTCCGTCTGTCTGTCTGTCCGTCTGTCCGTCCTTCGTGTCCGGTCTATATCTGGGACAGTTTTCTATCCACAGTTCCAATTTTTGGTGAGGGGACACCTTACGGGGAGACGATGTGTCGTGTACAAAAATGAAGGTCGAGGTCACAGGTCAAAGGTCACTGGCCTGAAAAACAGGAAATCAATGAAGTGTTCGTGTCCGGTGTATATCTGTGAACGTTTTCTATCCACAGTTGCAATTTTTCGTGAGTGGATACGCTAGGTGGAGACGATGTGTCGCGTACCAAAATTGAGATCGAGGTCAGAGGTCAAAGGTCACTGTTGCCTAAAATCAGGAAATCATTGACAGTTTTCTATCTACAGTTCTAATTTTTGATGAGTGGATGCCCTAGGGGGGAACGATATGTTGCATACCGAATGCAGGTCGAGGTCAGAGGTCATAGGTCAGTGTGAGGGAAAAATCAGGAAATCATTAAAAATTTCTAATTTTTTTGTGAGTGGATTCAACAGGAGGAAATGAAGTGTCGCATACCAAAAAATAGGTCAAGGTCAAAGGTCACTGTGACCCCAAAATCAGGAAATGATCAAAAATAACATTTTTTGGGGGTCAGTAGGTACATTAGGGGGACACAATGTGTCACCTACCAAAATGTAGGTCAAGGTCAAAGGTCAAGGTCACTGTGACCCCAAAATCGTAAAATTGTTAAAAACTTTTTAGTCCATTGGGAAATTACGGGGAGCCGTTTTGTCACGTACCAAAATTTAGATCCAGGTCAGTAGTCAAGGTCACTGTGACCCCAGAATCAAGGTCAATCAGGAAATCATTAAAAATTACTAATTCGTTTGTGAGTGAATTCAATAAGCAGAAATGAAGTGTCTCATATCAAAAATTAGGTCACGGTCAAAGGTCACTGTGACCCCAAATTCAGGAAATTGTTAAAAATCACGATTTTTTGTGTCCATTGAGAAATTACGGGGATACGGTTTGTCATGTACCAAAACGTAGGTCAATAGTCAAGGTCACCGACTCCAAAATCAAAAAATCTTTGAAAATTACTTTTTTTTTGTGTCAGTAGATACATTAGGGGGACATGATGTGTCATGTACCAAAACGTAGGTCAAGACAACGTCAAGGTCACTGTGACCCCAAAATCAGGAAATCATTAAAAATAATTTTGTTTTTCTGCCAGTAGATACATTAGAGGGACATGATGTGTTACATACCAAAATACGGGTCAACGGTCAAGGTCACTGTGACCCCAAAATCAAGAAATCATTAAAAGTCACATTTTCATATGCTTGTCGAAGACGAGGTCGTGTAATGAGATGTTGCGTTCTGTCCATTCATCCATTAACATTTGTTGTCCATGCGATATCTCTAGTTTCAAGGTATGAACTGATACCAAACTTTGAGTATACCTTACTCGCATGGTAAAGTGGAGCCATACATTTTGAGATCAATTTGGCACAGGTCAAGGTCACAGCCCCTCCAAAACTGAATCAAGTTTAGCATACTATATGTGATAGGTTGGAATATTCAAACCTCTCTTCCTTACATGTATATGGTATTGTCATGTGGAGTTGTCTCCCATGTTTGAAACAGCTGCATTAAGTTGAACTGTTGTGAAATAAAAACCATACATTTACTAATTTAATGGGGAGAGGGGTCCATCACTTTCTTCTTCCTTCATGAAAAATTCTCTCGTCTGAAAGGGATCCATTTGCAAGAAAACTACCATTTTCTTGTGTTTGACTGTTGTCGATTTCATTGTGGGATATGTGAGCACTCAGCACTTGCTTCAAGGTCAACTAATTACCAAGAGTTAAGCTCATTTTAGTTTATCATTCAATATAAGATGTGATATATGTTACATGTACATTCTCAGGAGCACAAAATTGTAGACCTTTCTCTGGATTGCTAGCTACCAATTGGAATCAAGGCTATTAAACAATCTTGAAATTTGGACCAGTGTAATTCGGGCGTATATTGAAGCCCCTTGGGCTCTTGTTCATCATATTACTGTTATTTATAAACCAGCTATTATCTGCATCTTATCTTCTTTTCAGACATAACTTCCACCATTATTTTGGCTATTTCAACACGATACGCTGTGCCATTTCAGAGGATAAATTTGACGACCTACAAAAGTTGATCCTGCAGCAAACATTAGACACAAAACAGATGACAACTGAATGCTCCATATTGTGTAAATAAAAAATATGTATTTTTATCTACAAAAGCTGTTACATTATTCTGATTCTATTCAGCAGTGATCTTTCTTTTCTGATTCACTGACATTGTACGCTGGGCTTCCCAACAGATGGCGTTCAATTTTTCTTCTCACCACCAAAGTTTGTCCCCGGTAGCTACTTGTTTATAATGAATTTCCATGTGGAAATACTCTTGCAAGATTGAGAGCCGATCAGTGGATCAAGAGCCAAATTGTCATGCAGAGAAAGTGTTAATTTCGTTTAATGATTTATAGAGTCCAATCAATCTAATCAGTCTGATAGACAAATTGACAGAGCTCCACATGTCGAGACCAGGATTTTATTCAGTCAAAATTGGTCAATCTGATTTTGTCATATAACAGTACACTGTAGATCATTTCAGCTTGTGGAAAAGGAAGAGGTGTCTATCCCAGCAAACAATCGTTCTCTTAATGTTTGGAGCCACCCAGGCCAGCCTCTTTACTCAAGAAGAGTATCTGTACCATTCAAAGTTCTTGTTTCGAAACAAGTCTATTTTAGTGTAATAGCTGTATATATGATTCAAGATACAGTCATACTCGAACAAAGATGGCAGGCTCACAAACGATCTTGAACATAGGAACTACTAATACTATGTGACCATAGAAGCTTCACGGGAGTGATCAGGTCATAGACAGGCCTGCAAGTGGCTCACAGTGAAAATATAGGAGGAAATTTGCCAAAATATAGGAGAAATGTAGGAATTTTCTAAATAAAATATAGGAAATAAAGGAGTCCAAGACAGGTCACTACTACATTCTTTGTTCCAAACTTGGTAGTTTTCTGGCGTTTAATCAAATTATTTCCACTGAATGTGGTCAGAGTGGTGGCAATTTAGGAGACCCGTTCTGCTGCTTGGTTCAACAAAGAGAGATTTAAATGTTTTCACATTTGGCGATCGAAGCGAGGCAAAAAAAATATTCTGAAATGTATTTCTTCATGCCAATTTGACTTATTTCAGGGAATTGGTGAAAGTTTTCTTGAGAAAAAGTCAAATATAGGAAATACAGGAGGCTTTGAGTTCGATATAGGAAAATATGGGAATGACTAAAAAATATAGGAAATATAGGAGGCACTTACAACCTGCATAGACAAACGCATGTGCCCTATCAAAGTTAACAGCAATGAAAATGTGTAGTGATTCTGTTCACTGGGCAGTGATTCTGTAATTTGCTTGAAATCAGAAGAACCATATACAGTGAAACCTTGTGTAAACCAACCATGCTTGGGACCAGATTATACTGTTGGTTTTGACACTGACAGGATCCTGGTTTATCAAGGTTCAAAATACTTTAAATACCGACATAATCCATGATCCCATGCTTAAATTTAGAGTCAAGTTGGTTACCAAGGTGTCCGTATTCACAGGTTCCATGTTTAATAGGCAGAATTCTGTAATGCGGTCGTGTCTCCCATCTTCATACACCAAGCTAATTTTTATATTAACCCACCATTACTCTTCAGAATAAGAAAAATATAATATAGGCCTGGAACTGATCAGAAACAGTACATGGCGATATGTAGGGTGATGTCCTCCACAGTAGCGGTGTCATTTCTCCTAATATGGAGAGAATACAACACATTTTGGTTTGAATTCAAATTAATTCCAAGGTCAATATCATATGTGTCTATACATTTACAATACATGTTTGGAGAGAACAGTTGCTCCGATAAATCAAGGGCAGTTAGAAGCATTTGTAGAAATGGACTTCGCATACGAAGATGCATGTACCGGTACCTGGAGGCCGGAGTCCCAGTATGACGAGATTATTTCTTTATTGTCAGTATTGAGAACAACACACATTAACATGGAAGAGAGCTGTTAAGTGTCTTGACACACTGGGCATGCCAGTTCATCATAAGTCTAATTTGACTGTTGGTTTCATTTCAAAGTCATTACAAACTAGAAGTAACAGCATCAGTGAGTATGCCCCCTTTGGAGAAGCATATTTGATGGGATGTGGATTCATTATCACTGAAGGTGATAAATGCCCCTGCCTAAAGAGTAAAAGTTGATCATGAAATAGTACATGTATTGTAGTGGATAATCATTACAGGTATTTTTTTTAAAAGATGTATGGAGGATATTTGGGGTAGGCACATGCATGGAATATGCCTGTCCACCAGCTGACAGCTGATGTTGCACGAAATATTTGTTGTATTGCATTGCGGTATGGCAAGATCTTGACTTTTGTTTTGCATTTCTAATGGGTTGAGGGTAGCTGTTCTGGAAGTATAATACCCTCATACCTTGTACAAATGTGAAGAAGTTATGCTGACTATGAACGATGGCCTATTTTTGTTGATGATTTATTGCAGTTATACATATTACAGTAGTTAAAAAACATGTTATGAAAGGAGGATGTAGAGGGGTAGGAAACTCAGGGGAAGTAACCCAAGTTAGATCTAATTTTTACAAAGAACAATCCTGCTTATCTTCCCTGTAACTTACAAGTGAAAGCGTCAACGCGTTGGACGTTTATCACCCGGAAACCCCATCTGGTACATGTAAATGTATTAACCCAGTGTATGACCATTTAACGCCAAGTGGTGGCGCCACCTGCAAGCAGATTTTCTCGAAACGCAATCCCATTCGAGGTCATGCAGTGAGCAAATTTCAAGTCAAAACATCAAACCACTGGAGATTTATCGCCCGGAAACCCAATCTTGTACATGTATTAACCTAGCCTAGGATCATTTAACACTATGTGGTGGCGCCACCTGTAGACGGATTTTCTCGAAACGCAATCCCATTCAAGGTCTTATGGCTGTAAACCAATGAACAAAATTTCAATGGAAAGCGTCAACCCATTATAGATTTATCGCCCGGAAACCCCATCTTGTACATGTATTAACCTAGGCTAGGACCATTTAACACTATGTGGTGGCGCCACCTGTGGGCGGATTTTCTCGAACCGCAATCCCATTCAAGGTCTTAACAAAATTTCACTGGAAAGGGTCAACCCATTATAGATTTATCAACCTAGCCAGTAGGCTCATTTAACGCCAAGTGGTGGCGCCACCTGCAAGCGGATTTTCTCGAAATTCAATCACATTCAAGGTCTTATGGCTGTACATCAGTGAGAAAAATTTCAAGTCAAAGCATCAAACCATGCACTGGAGATTTATCGCCCGGAAACCCCATCTTGTACATGTATTAACCTAGCCTAAGCCCATTTAACACCATGGGGTGGCGCCACCTGTAGGCGGATTTTCTTGAAACGCAATCCCATTCAAGGTCTTATGGATGTACACCAGTCAACAAAATTTCAAGTGAAAGCGTCCATCCATTGGAGATTTATTGCCAGGAAACTCCGTACGTTAGCCAGTAGGTTCATTTAACGCCAAGTGGTGGCGCCACCTGAAAGCGGATTTTCTTGAAACACAATCCCATTCAAGGTCTTATGGCTGTACATCAGTGAGAAAAATTTCAAGTCAAAGCATCAAACCACTGGAGATTTATCGTCCGGAAACCCCATCTTGTACATGTATTAACCTAGCCTGAGCCCATTTAACACCATGTGGTGGCGCCACCTGTATGCGGATTTTCTCGACACACAATCCCATTCAAGGTCTTATGGATGTACACCAGTGAACAACATTTCAAGTGAAAGCGTCCATCCATTGGAGATTTTTTGCCCGGAAACTTCGTATGTACGGGACGTACGTACGTACGGAAGGACGGACAGACCAAACTCTATATGCCCTCCCCCATATAAATATGGGCAGGGGCATAAAAATCAGGACCTGCAGATAGAAAATACTGGAATCCCTCCCACCCCCTTCTTGAAATATTCAAGCAAATACTCTAATAACATGGCTTGAAAATATATTTATTTTAAATATACTGTACATACAAGATTGTTTACGAAACAATAACAGTAATATAACGTGATGTAACCATGACAAAATGATGATAATCTGATGTAACCATGGCAAAACTGATATAATCTGCTGTAATCATGGCGATATCTAAACATGGTGGCAATAGGTAACCGTGATAAAAGCTATTGACAACATGTAACCAAGGCAACAACTATGGTTCTATGATCTATGCAAAGCTGATATATGTGTGAACAACAAATGAAGATATAATATACATCAATTAACAAATTAGTTAATCAAAATAATCATATCTATAAAGACAATCATAATGATACAATAAACTACAAAACTAAATCATAGCTGCTAAATCAATCCTATCATCTGACATATCTGAAGAAATATTTTCCAAGCTGCAAGAACTAATGAGGCCACACACCAGCAGCTAAACACAATCTTGCACTGTTCTTACTATTCTCTAATACAGCACATATCCCTGAATTGATGAAGTCCTGCTTGCTATAGAAGTGGTGTCATCCCTTGCAAACCTCAGATTGTCATAAATCTGTTATTTCCCTTACTAGACCAGGCCTACATCCATGATTGGATGAAGTCCCTTACATAGTCTAAAATACATACCTGATGTAGTGATGTCTATTGTACTCCATGCAGCATACATTACGGAGGTCCCTGGTACCCTATATAGCATACATCCCTCCTTGTACCCAATGTAGCCTACATCCCTGATGTAGCGAGGTCTATTGTGCTCCATAAAATGTACATTCCGGAGGTCCCTTGTACCTTATGTAGCATACACCCCTTGCACCCTCTAAAGCCTACATCTCTGATGTAGCGAGGTCTATTGTAATCCATGAGGTGTACATCTCCGAGGTCCCTTGTACCCAATATAACATACATTCTCGACATTCCTTGTACCCTCTATAGCCTACATCCCTGATGTGGTGCGGTCTATTGTTCTCCATAAAGCATACATCCCTGAGGTTCCTTGTACCCAATATAACATACATCCTCGACATTCCTTGTACCCTCTATAGCCTACATCCCTGATGTGGTGCGGTCTATTGTTCTCCATAAAGCATACATCCCTGAGGTTCCTTGTACCCAATATAACATACATCCTCGACATTCCTTGTACCCTCTATAGCCTACATCCCTGATGTGGTGCGGTCTATTGTTCTCCATAAAGCATACATCCCTGAGGTTCCTTGTACCCAATATAACATACATTCTCGACATTCCTTGTACCCTCTATAGCCTACATCCCTGATGTGGTGCGGTCTATTGTTCTCCATAAAGCATACATCCCTGAGGTTCCTTGTACCCAATATAACATACATTCTCGACATTCCTTGTACCCTCTATAGCCTACATCCCTGATGTGGTGCGGTCTATTGTTCTCCATAAAGCATACATCCCTGAGGTTCCTTGTACCCAATATAACATACATCCTCGACATTCCTTGTACCCTCTATAGCCTACATCCCTGATGTGGTGCGGTCTATTGTTCTTCATAAAGCATACATCCCTGAGGTTCCTTGTACCCAATATAACATACATCCTCGACATTCCTTGTACCCTCTATAGCCTACATCCCTGATGTGGTGCGGTCTATTGTTCTCCATAAAGCATACATCCCTGAGGTTCCTTGTACATGTTGTACCCAATATAACATACATCCTCGACATTCCTTGTACCCTCTATAGCCTACATCCCTGATGTGGTGCGGTCTATTGTTCTTCATAAAGCATACATCCCTGAGGTTCCTTGTACATGTTGTACCCAATATAACATACATTCCCAACATTCCTTGTACCCTCTATAACCTACATCCCTGATGTAGTGCAGTCTATTGTTCTCCATAAAGCATACATCCCTGAGGTCCCTTGTACCCAAAATAGCATACTTTCCGCGATACATATCCTTGATATAGCGAGGTCTCTTATACCTAAAATAGCATACATCCTTCAATTAATGAGGTCTATTGTACTCCCAAAAGCATACATATCTGAGGTCTCGTGTACCCACTATAGCATACATTTCCGAGGTGGTGAGATACCTTGTACTCGTTATATTTATAGCATACATCCCTGAGGTGACGAGATACGTTTTACGCATTGTATCATATATCCCTGAAGTGGTGAGGTCTCTCATACCCACATCAGCATGTATATCCGAGGTCTCCTGCACCCATTATAGCATACATCCCTGAGGTGGTGTTCATGACGAGATGAAAATGCCTGTCATGTGATGTCCATCACCATGATCACGCGTTGAAGATTCTAAGACCGTGTATTCTGTCATCAACCTTCACTTTAGGAAACAGTATCTGAGATATGTGCAGGTTCTGTTTTGTTTTTCAGACAAAGTCGTTGCCAGTAGTTTAATTTTTATGTTCAAGATATTAAGAGAGTATGTCAAAATTTGGATCATGTCGCAAACAGATCTGTTCCCACCGGCACTTACCACAATGGCAGTTCTTCTCTTTTCAAATGGGCTAAATTTTATTCTTATCTGCTGGTATCAACTCCAAACCCATTTGGGAAGTCTTGATCAAAATATACTTTATGTGAATAAACATGGAACCGAGTACACTCAGCTGGGTTTGGGGTTGATCTGTTCTTTCCTATATTACATTGTGTATGTACATTGCTATTTTAGCATGTTCTGATGGAGGGTTGAACAGAATTTGTATGAACCGTGTCCATTGCTGATGTGGCATTATCGTGTATTTGTAGGAGATCAGATAGTGGCTTTCTTTTAATAAAGCGACTATGACATTCCAATAAAAATTGTTTTTCGTCTTCTATTTTTTTTATTATGGAGTTTCATTATCATTTATCTCTGGGAACATCATAGTACCGCCCAGTCTGGATTTCTAGTTATGCTGATGGGTAAGGATTTAGTTTAGCTCATATGAAGAGAGGAAATCACTGTGATGATTGTGGAGATGGACAGATGGGTATGCATGATGACAATACCCTTCAGCCAAATTACCACAGAAACACCATACACTAAATGCACAAACTTCAGACTCACCGTAATCTTTAGGTGTAAATACATTAATTACAGCAAATGCTCCACTCATTTAATCACACTACATGTATTAACACATTGTAACTCACCCCTCCCCCCCCCTCATTTTGCCTCAAACTCTGATCATTCAAATGATACATGTACATGAAAATACTTTACAATCTTGAACTGCAGATATTTGTTAACATTTGTGTTCGCTGACACACTATCTACCTACATGAAATACTCCTGATTATGTAATGTTTAGTAGTGCATCCCAATCCACCATTCATATATCTAGTTTCTCTTGGCAGTGGTTAAATGTAATTGCATATCCACAGTCTTTTGCAATGCCTGTTTCAAAATTATTATAAGAGATTTAGTCCTGAGCATAAGTTTTCATTATTTGCACAAAGTAATCATGTGATGATGTTTGAGGGTTAGGAACAGATAATCCAAATGTAGCCCAGTAGTCTTGCTGTACTGTTGATGAGAACAGATCACCCAAACATAGCCAAGTAGTCCGCGTGTGATATTCAACACTGATTGTTCTCTAGTTTTATTTTTTTCTCTGGTGGCTCCTCTTTTTTGGGGCTCTCTTTCTTTCCCTTTGTTAACCAGTTCATCATGAAGGCACTGCTGGCCGATGGTTTAGGCTTCTTCCTGTCAACAGGAAAAGATACAAAGTATGTCACAATTACAACTTGAAACATATTATAAATCAACCATCTCACTGGGGTATGATAATACCCAAGCCACCAGTCACATTTTCAGACATAATTCCCGCCTTATCACACCGCCGTAAGTGACATCATATATAGTAAAAGCCATGTTTATCGAACATTACCATTACTTTTCAATTCTGCATTATACCTCTGTTAACCGAGCATTAAAAAGAATAATCTAGAGATTATTTTCCCCATTTATACGGGTTGAGCATATGAAAAGTAGTCCGCTCATGTGCAAAACTGAAGGAGTTGTTTGGTCGGATTCAATCTGAACCGTGTGGGCGAGGGTTCCCCCTATACGTCATAGCCACGTCGTAATGGTCATCTTCTGCTACTGGTGGCAGGGTCATAGTGGAGTAAGCCTGTGAAATGAAGCATGCACTGTGGGGAGGTTGACTATAAACATGAACATTCTATTATCTAATGTCAAGAACAAGGGTATGGTTAGTATTATTCAGGAATTGGGAGTGCAACAATCTCGAAACCAGAGCTATCCGGTCCTGTCCTCCCTACTATGCTCTGGGAGGGCGCTCGGCAGTACGATCGGTCATTGGATAGAACACAAAACCCTAGAATTTAGAACATAACGAGAGCGTATCTGTGGGGATCAAGCCGACGTCCCGACGTCATGAATGTTACGAGCGCGTCTGAAAGATGACGTAGCCTACTAGAATTCTTTATGCATTCTTGCGAAACATTTTTTTATTCTGACGTCATGACGTTATGACACTGGCCATGAAAATGACTCATGACTGACGTTCTATAAAGAATAGGATATGTTCCAATGGAACTGGAAGGGGCCACGTAAAAGAATTTTTCAATGTATTATGGGACCAATTTTCAGCGACCGTCGTCCCAGGGGTTCGTCGGAGCGGCCAATTTTCCAGCGGAGAGCGACCCCTGGTGGCGAGGTTGGGAGTGCAAGCCATTTACGCAGATATTGAGAGGGTGGGAAACAGCTGTCATTGATGATACCAGTCAACCTCATCACAGGGATCATTAGACAGTCGACAGCAGTCAAATGCTCTAGCACAGTTCTGAAGAACTTTCTCACACTTCCTGTGACTGATGATCACACACTAATTCAGCTCCCTGTGGAGAAATCAAGAGTCTAACCTCTTTAACAGTGTAAGCTAATGATTAAATACTTTTGGGATATATTTAACGATATTTTAATTGCGGGCAGTGCTTGAAGCCAAGATATCGATGGAAGTTGTTCAGCTCACATGCACTATTCCGGGTTTGTATACCAGTCTGTGGTATATAAATTGCGATCACTCTATTCAGTCCTCTTCACAGATTGTTCGCTCTTCAGTTCTCAAATGTCAACCCAAAAGGGAAAGCCTAAAAATTTTAGGCATTTTCCTCTGCAAGATTACTACGTTAAGTTTGTTTTGGAAAGTACATGGTATCTGAGAAGCCCTTTTATTTCATGTGGGTAGTTTAAATTAAATCACATTTGGACTGCAAAACTTGCCTTTCCTCCCAACACATGTAACTTAACTTATGAAACATTGAGAACTTACGTCAAATCAATAGCCTTCACACAGTCTGGTGTCTTGTTACGGGAGTTGTTAACGACAGATGAGACAGGATGACTCTGTACACAGACCACAGGTCTGATCACTTCAACTGCCTGCAAATAAAATAATGACTGGGATATCAATATGATTTAACTGAATACTCCGGATGTCATATTCTGGCAGTCTGCCATATTTGAAAAGATCAGTATCTGAAGGTTCATACACTTGTATTGGAGATTGTGGATGTAGATGACCAAGATCCAGAATGAACATTCAAGCTGAAGGCTGTGATGGGATATTTATTCATCCTAGAGCACATTCAAGCGAAATGCTCACAGGAACGTAATTTTAATTATTTACAAATATTTACTTTGAGAATTATGGAAGTAACAGAGATCATGTCTAAGCTGATTAAGTATCAGCTTTAGACATTCTGCTGTTGGTACGGGTCTACATGTATATGATACATTGTAGCAGTGTTAATTTTCTGGTACAGAAATAAATATCATTATGAAAACAGACCCTGGGTATCTAGCTTGGCCTTAGCCAAACAGTGATCAGTGAAAATAAACACTGTTGCCATGTGTCGAGTAGCTGAAAGTCCAAGTTGATGTAAAGAGTGCGATAAGATTTTGACCACATTTCTGAGATGCCACACTCAATTTTCAACAGGTTTACATTGGCTAAAATGCCACAAAACCCACACTGATTTTTTTCATACATTTTTGTTTAAGAGGAAATGCGGAACTTTCAGGGTACCAAAAGTTCCTGTATTAATTTTAATACACATGTCTAACATTAAGAGGGAATCCCAACAGTCTGGGGTCATTTGAGAATGCTAAAAAAAAGTTTAGCATAAAAAATCTGATTGTGATCACATTAAAGAAGGGTCCACAAAATTATCCCCAAACATACTTTTCTTAGTGGAACATTGCCGAAGTCCAACCATTGGTCAACCTCATCATCAGATATAAGAATGGCCTGATAATAAACAAGAAAGGGAATGCTGTCATTTAATAATTTATAAATCTTCTGATTCCAAACATATGAGAAACAATTTTAATTTGTTGATCATTGGAAAATCAATATCTTCTGCCAATGAATAGTATCTCCAAGACCAGGGGTCGAAATTTTCAATGTCCATCTGTGTCGGTCCGGTCATTTTACAAGAGACCGGTAGAAATATGTTGTTCCTGTCCTAAAAAAAAAAGAATAAAAAAAAAAAAAAAAAGTAGCAAAAATAAAATTAAAAGTGAAAGAAACCACCCTAAAGTTTGTAAAGTTCTGCCTCTACCAAGTTGTGTTAGAGGAAGGAAACATTGTCAATGCACATATTTTGGAAATATTGTTGCTTTCAATAGCTTACAAAGGCTTACACATTTCTGCAAAATATTTTTCTTTCCATACACATAGTCTTTATTGCACTAACAAGTATCTGTTTGACCATAAAATCAAGGAACATAAGTTCAATTTCTCATAACAATTATTTCATGCCTCTGTCTGAGGAAACAGGAGGACATTTGTTTGAAAATTTCAACCCTCCAAGATCAGATCATTAATCCATGTTAACAAGCTGTGACACAATTATTGCTGCTTATTAGACCTCCTAAAAGTTGTACAAAGGGAGAGAACAGCATGGCACAATAAAGATTGTATGACATCTGTACAAGGATCACAAAAAGTCCTTTCATATCTCTTATTTACTACATCACTAGAATCATTAGAAATAAGGTCCTGTGGATGGTGTTTGACTCACAGGCATCCTATCATGGATCCAAGACATGGCGGGTGAGGCGTCAACAGTGATTATACTGTAACTGTACAGAGGCTCTGGATTCTGAAATCAGTAAAGTAAAAACAATATCTACAGCGATATTATGTTGCCTGTACAGTCAAAGGGACATAACTCTCTTCATAAAACATGTGCATAACCTTAGTTTGAGCTCAACCTTCTCAGGCCTTATTTTTTCAAAATCTGGCGTGAACGATCTACTGTTAGCATGACTTTTTGCATACGTAACAGATCGTTCTGTAAGGCAATGACTTCACTTCACTTCACTTTTCATAGGTTACGTGAAAGATTACGTACATTTGATATATATTACCGTTTGCTCAAGGAGACAATCAATATATGAGAAAAAGCTACTTCAGGATAAAGCATCACACATACAACAATGTTGTCTGGTTGTGTCACCCCTGTCAAACTATTTGTCTATTATTAAAAAAATTCTCTAGATCAACTTCAAGTTTGTAAAAATTTAAAATAAACCAAATGATATGATAACACTGGAATTGTTTGACGGTAGAATTTGTTTCAGTTAGCATGTTCTTCTTCGCCAGCTTGCATGTTGTCTAACATGTGAACTTGGCTGCTTGATCTGTTGACCTAGTTCATCTGATGACTATCCATCTCCAACGGTCTCTCCAATAGTGTAAGCAGATATGGAGTGTTGAGGTCTAATCATTACAACAAAGCTTGCTGAAGCTAAAGTTATTTTTAGCTCGGAAGCATGGCATGGTTTCAGCAAAATTTTTGACATCGTTTGATAACAATAACAAGTTTTCCTCGCTTCGAGAATTGAGTTTTTGTGATTTGTGCAACCCCCACGTAACCTGAATGAGCATTCGCGTGAAAATATAAGGCCTGCTTCTGAACAGCGGTTATTCCATCATTGAGACATTCATGAACCCTCCAGCACGGACATGTGATCCAGTCTCATATACAAACAGCCAGGAAATGTAGGATATAAGACAAACCTTCCTTACCAAGTGATAGCATGGCCAGCAGTGTCTAGCAGATGAGAGAAGTTTGATGAAATGGAAATACATGTAGACACATCCCTGCATTGTTTGAGTCCCATATGATATTCCGAGTTTTGATGTTAGAAAATCGCTGTTGGATAGGTATTGAGCCGGTAAAATGGGCAGTCAATATATTTTGGAGCTTTGTATGCGATTTTTCAGCATGAGCACCTACCCAATCGTTTGATGCAATTTCTTTTTCTTCAACATTAGAGACTGTAACAGTTTGTTCTTGTTTATAACAGCTTTCATTAACAAAATTTTATTTTTCTCTATCTTCCAAATCTTTCCCTACAACTTACATCTGGGGAATGCCACACATCAAAGACACCTGCCATTGTCAACAATCGCTTCCCTCGCTGATCTACAAGAGTGAAAGAAGAAGGCTTACATAAATTGTTCTCAATGTGCAAAGAAAACAATAATATATCTAAGTGTCAAGTAGTGATCACAGCATACTATGAACCAAGGCATAATCATTGTTGAGATATGGTGGTTGGAAGGTCCTTGGACAGATCAACGTACAGATCAACGTACAGATGAGAACAACAATACCTGAAAATCAATCATGATAATGGTGCACGCAGTAAAATAGAAAGAAAAGCCTTAAGAGCTTTACTATACGCCGTACACACCTTTGACTGCAAAACCAAAACGTAAGAGACAAATTTTACTAGTCTAGCTATGATCCTTCATGAAATACCGAAAAATTTAACCTGTGGCATAATATACTGTAGTGTGAATTTGCAACGCCTAGATAGCAGCCATGATCTCTAGAGATACCCAGTATTGCAATAACTAGAATTTGATCTTATAAAATACTTTCTAGTCAAGCTTCAGATGCATATGTAGTATGAATTTGCGGTAATTTCCCTATTAATTCGCGATGTAGTGATGAAACTCAGCACTCCAAAAATTGGCTACTTTCGAATTATTTGTTGAGCGAATTCTAGACAAACGCGAGTGTTCGAATTAAATGTCGCGCCGACTTTCACGGAGAATCCAAAATGGCGGACCGCTTCGCCGTGGTTGTAGTGATCGTATTTATTACCGTGTATTAATTTTGATATCTCATCAGTTTCCATAAAATGCAGTGTATGATGTCAGAAAATCTCCTCTACCCTGATAAAGGCGTCTAATTTTATTCGAGGAAGTCGAGCATATTTATCGTGTGACAAGTTCAGCACGATCATGCAGATTTTTGAGCTGACGTCCGCAAATTCGCGTCCATAATAACATCGTAAAAGTAGGCCAAAACATTGAACGTATTCCTTCCTTTTTGTTCAGTATTAGCTATGATCTATATTATGAAACCTAACTGACATGGAATTGAATGAATATTCTGGAAATATAAAACTATACACATATTAGAGTATTCCATGTTCGAGTCGTTCGGCATGTCGACGTTGTTGTTGTGAACCCTGAAAATGAACCAACGGCAAATTTGTGTAGGATTGTATCACGAAGTCATAAACTTTTTGGTCTTCACTGTGCATGATTTTACACACACCATCCAGGACTTGAATAAATATCCCGGACCTATGACACGAAATTAATGTTGAATTAACGGCGGATTGTACAAGAGAACCGAGTGTCAGTCGGCAATACACGTTTCGATTGGTTTGTTTCAAGTATGAGAATATCTATTACGGTACCGGTACTGTAACAGTTTACTAAAAGTAAAAGTCGAAGTATGATATCGTTCTGAATATTAATTAAATACTGGTATGTTCTCATCTCCGAAACTTTACCTAATGCCATTTAAATGTTTCTCAAATTTGTTTAGCATATAGAGTAATGGAATGGCGATAGCGATGTTTTGATTCTTAGTGTAAAAATGCGCGGTGTAATTCCAAAGAATTTTTGATTGCTGGAATTTTGGTAAGTTCGTGGGTATTCGTAAGAAATATTTTCATTCACAATAAAATATTTATCAAAACCGGAAAGAGTAAGTCTTTATGATAATATTTGAACAAAACAGAGCACATGCAGAGATGATTGTTGTCGGCGCTTCACATCGCAAAATTTGTTTGTGTCTCCTGGTGGGAAAACTGACGTTTGTCAACTGTGTGATTTCCTGTCAATGTTTCATTAAACGATAGATGCAATCAAAACCAAGATATAACAAGTTTGAATGAGGTATTGTGAAATTTACAGGACGAGCAAGGGCCACACATTAACACACAAACCCATAATACTCCAGCGTTAATTTGAAACCCCTTTCATTGCCTCTTGCTGGTGAATCGCACATCCTTACCCAGAGCTGAATTTGGGCTTCCGAAGGGACAAGGTATTCCCCAGGCAGTCAATTCAATGTTATTACACACGATCTCATTTGCATATGAATAAGTGTCATTTCCAGTCTGGGTGAAACTTGCATGCTGCACGTGGACTCTCTTATTTCACTATATATTTCATGCTGTTCAGAATGTCTCCACTGGAAACTGAAACATCTTGTCACCCCTATCCTGACTTTGGATTCTTCCATTTTATGTGGTTTTCTCTGGAGGACAAGCTGTGCTGAATGGGAAATAGCTGGACAGGCTAAAAATAAACACTTCATTAGCAAGCTATCCCGGTACTCAAAACAATGTAGCCATTGACAATTTAAATATCAAAGGAGACCTGCAGCAAATGTCATTCATGTGGAGGCTTGGTGTTTCAGTAGGAAATTGAGGGGCACTGAGGGGGTATACTATTCGTGCGATGTGAACACATCGTTTCAAGTTTGTTTCCTAAACAGTGAATACGGCCTCTTTCACGAACATGCTATTAGATATTGTATTGTATGTTGAGTATTATTAGAAGGGAGAAAAATCAGAGAACCTGATGAAGAATGCAGGACGAGTCAGATCGATCACCGTAATTCTGTAGGTTTGTTTACGGTCAAATATACTTACCACATGGGGTCTGCGTAAATACCTCACCTTGTCGTGTGGATAATAACACGGACGTATGGACTGTTAGGGGGAGGGAGGGGGAATGGATGTTCTGAAAGAAAAAAGGAAACCCTTTCACCATTGTTTGTGATCTTCCAGGCTTGTCGATACGTTGTCATGCACAAACAAGTGATGCTCGAGAATCGTAGTCCAGATTTTTTATTTTTAGAAATTTTTATTGATCAAAATACTAAAATAAAATCAACGTTAAATGTACATCCTTCCAAAAGGCTTTCCGTGATGGCTCATTTTTGACGTCAAATAATGGTCGTTTGATTGTCCACTTCACCTGAAAATATAACGAATAGCATACAGCATACCGAAAGGTTAAATCACATCTTGCTTTCCCCAAACGAAGAATTCAGTTGCTGTGAAGAAATCTGATGCAATTCACCAGCACACACGTTACAACTTGATATCTCCGCGGGAACGTCACCCGGCAAAGTTTGAACTCTGCTCCCTTCCAGTGCCTCCTTTGAACACGGCCCAAGTGCCTCCCATACGAATAATACAGGGCAGGTCGGGCAGGTAAATGGGGGGCAGCGAGGGGTTTAGCATATACGACGAACAAATATATTAATGTTGAAGATCTCTCAAATTTGTTACTTAAAATAATGTGTGTTTTTCAAATAAAGGAATGCTGGTTTAAAGAAAGATATCTGATATACGAACGCTGGAAACTGAAGAATGATTCAATAGCGGGCCAGACACTCGACCACGTGCGGGGGACTACCGTATATATTTTTCCCGACTGCGGCGAAACGCGATCAAGTTAGGATAAAATGACTGCGGAGTTAATTGAATCAATTTTTTTCCTTATAGACTGTAAGTAATAGTAATTCAGTCCGATTATATTGTACCATTCCCTGTTGTTTCTCTGCGCTTACAAATAATAGCATACGCAGATATACTATACGAGATTCTAGTAACATATTCACTTTACTTTCATCGGCACGAACTCCGTGGCGAAAACAGGAGTGTTCGAATTTATTGTTTCACGGATATTGAAAATGCTCCCGTGTTCGTTTTATTAGGATGGACAAAATCACGACAGCGGAAAAATCGGCCGTTTTCGAATTAAATTTGGAAGGTGAATTAATAGGGAAATTACCGTAGATGAAATCCTTCAAACACTGTCACCAACACAAGAATTTGACCTTGATACAATAGGTCAAGGTCAGTCATCTTCAATAGGCGTCAGACTCATCACCAGTTGCAGTTGCCGTAATTATCTGGAAAGCCGGACAATAATCCTTCAAGAGTTTTTGGATTGGACAGATGGACGGACAATACAGACCCTTTGGTCAAAATTGGCCAAGGGTTATTTTTTGCCAACATAATCCACATATCTGAACTGTAACAATTTTCAATGATTTACAGTTTTTCACCTTAATCTTTCACCGTTTGACCTCAAAATAAATAGTGTTCCTCTTTGCCCAAGGTATACCCAAAGTTTGATTTCAATCCATGATGTGGAACTGGAGATATCGCAGAGCTCACAATAGTTAACGAATGGACAGACAAAATTATCACAAATATGACCTCGTATATCGATGGGCATATAACAAAGAGGGGCAGTTACCACAGTAAGCAGATTCCTTGTCATCATTGGGTTCACTTTTCCATGAATCTACAAGTGTTTCTTCTCCTTCTGTCTTCATCTCAGGCTGTTCATCCTTAATGTCATCTTTAATATCATTTCTTTGTTCTGGTTTAATGTCTGGCAAAACAGATGAAGCAAGATCTTTCTTCACATCTCTATGGTTATCAGTTGTTGTAATTTCATCCTTGATTTTCTTCATAGGTGAACCATTCTCCTCTTCCGTCTTGTGAGGAAAATAGATGAAATATGGCTGTTTGACAGATTTATCTCTTTTCCACTCAAAAAATCTGAAAATAAAAACGTATGGAATTGATCATTCAACTCTATTGACTGTTTGAGACAAGGGAGAAAAATACCTCCAGAACTTGTTACTTGATCTCTTGGAAATAAATCTTTTAACAGTTAGTATCGGTACAATCAGATATCACTCCTTCTAACAGTCTCTCCATTTTACGGAGAGTGATAAATAGAGGCCTCACCCATCTGCCAGTACGACACAGCGTCGACCTTTCTCCAGTGGGCCTTTGAACGACGGTTTCTTCAGCATGCCTTCACTCCGGCAGTTATTCATGTTGAACATGACAGTTTTCGGATCCCCTTTATGCCAGCTGGGAACAAGCCCCCACTGCATGGGTTGGATAATTCTGGCAGTGGCAAGAGTTGTCTCCCCTCCTTCACCCACAAAATGCTGGCGGGACAACATGACTGGCCTGTACAAAAACAACCAAAAACATAACTGATGTCAATCTTCAGGTGAATACAGTGTATTATAATTGAGAAAATAACAGCATATAACAACATTGCTTTACAGTGCAAAAACAAATTTAAAGGGACATACATACACATGTAATTAATTGACACACAAATTATGGCGAAATAGAAGGCCAAAATTTCTCATGAACCGCCGCACCAATCATTTACCTCCCGCTCAACCCTTTTTATTGAGATTTCGGAAGAAAAAAAATGTGACCGCCGCACGAATCTGAATGACCACAGAATACATTTTTTGGAAACTCTTATTATCTGTAACTCTGGATAAATACCTGCCAGATGCGTGGATCTATCGAATAAAACTGCATACCTCGAAATAATTTCAGTGGAAATTTATTTTTTAAACTGTAATCCTCTTCAATTCGTTCATGCTACCCGGACTTCTATTTCTTGATGCACAGAAATGCACTATAGATGCATGCCTTGCACAGATTGTAAGTACATGTAAAAGTAGGATCAGCTACACAGCCGAAAAACAAAAATTTGAAAAGCGATGTTAAAGATTCCAAACTAAACAGTGTTTCACTTTTGAAATGCATATGATGTAGAATATTGCTTAAGTTAGCCGACTATATGCAATTCCTCTCGATAGGATTATGTTGTTGTTCCGGTTTCACGATTATAGTTTTCAAAGCAACCAGGACACGCACATGGTCGTTTTCATGTTTCACGAGTTAATATTTTCCCACAACACCTATGCTTGTGTCAGTGTGTATCATGGAGAGGACGAGTACAGCGGTCTTCGACAGATCAGAGATAGGGGGATAATATTAGAGACGAACTAGCTACAATTTTTGAGGTGTACAAGAAAATATTTGAGGACATGTCAGTGTGCGTTCCGGCCGACGACAACTGTCATGTTCAATTGAGAAGAACAAACTGTCAGAAGACGATTATTCCTTCAGGCACCAGTTCGGAAGTCCATCGAGTTGTTTTGGAGATATCTGCGCTTCCAGCTGACCGTAGATGAGCCAGGGGACAGATCTCGGCAACCATCAACGATTGTAAACACATTTGAGGTGATGAGAAATGCACAGAGATGAACATAGATGGGATCTCGTCTACCACAGAAGTATGACCTTAAGCAACCTAACAAAGATACCAGCTGTATAGATCACCTGAATATTATGGGGAAAAAATATTGAGAAAAAAAAAAAAAAATGCATGCATGATCAAAAAATAATAAAATAAAAAAAAATAATAAAAAATATTGAAAAAAAAAGTCCATGAGAAACATTTAAATATTTTTTATTGTTGGCCTAAATGGATTAACATTTGCTTGGTCAAACTTTTTCTCAGTCGGTGCTGGAGGGTTCATGAATCTCTCATTTTATTCATTTGATTGCTCTGCAGATATATGGAAAATGAGTTCTTCAACAAATTGTTCAATATCATTCATACAGTGTATTGTAATCTCTCTATAATTATAAATGTTGTTATTGGAGGACCAAATTTAAACCACATTATAGATTTTCAGCCTTATAAATTGGGTAATAATATGTATTTGATCAATTTGGGACACACTGTATCACCCGCCTTATATCAGAACCAACACTATAATAATGAACCTTATAGCTAGACTACACTGTAGTTACAGGACAACAATTACTAGACAATTGGTTTAGTGACAATATTCAGAATGCACTAGAATTGAGGTACCTAAAATGTGGAAAAAATAACATGTACATGAAGGTAAGAGACATTCAGGGTCAGGTACTTAGGTAAGAGTGAAGTTAGGTATTAACTTTTTAATTTTTCTTTGTTTCTTACAATAATGTTCTGGCTGAAAATTAATCATGTTATTTCATAGTCATTGTGTCCAGAAAACCATCTGTGATGAAGAACAGGTCTTTTGTTATTTATTAGTATTTGCATATCTTTCGGAAATGTGTAAGATGTATTTAAGCTTATATTTTTTCTTGCATGTAGAGGAATGTTCTAGGGTTGCCATGGTAAATCTAGGGATGGTCAGGTATCCAGAACCACACATTTCTTCTTTATTTGGCCTTATTCCATATTGAGTAGTCAAATCGGTGATTGAGTATGGAGTACTTGCGTGTATGAGCCTGGTGCAATATTATGTGAGGGGTAGTATTGCCTGCCCCTGGATGCTTCCTTCCATTGAGGGCTCGTCTTCTTCCCTCCATGATCACTGTAGCTGCAGGCGTGACAAATCTCATCTGGAGCCAAGGTGCTGCAATGATACATGTACAAGATTTACGTCAAAATATTAAAGGGGAAAAGCAAAGGTTTTCATATTTTTCTTTATATATTCTGCAGGGCTAGTTAATGATGGGAATATCCATCTGTCTACTTCGTTTGATTTTATTTGAAGTAGTTTGTCTCCTAGTAGCTTTAGAAAAGTGCCTCAAAGTTGGTACCGTATCTCAAGCCCTGGCCGATTTCAGAAATGAGATCTGTATTGCTTATCTGCCCTTGTTTGATGCTGATTTGTGACATGACATCAGACCACCTCGCTGGACATTAATACTTGCAAGGTTCAGCCTTAGGGAGACTGGTCTGATGTACGTCACAATCAAGGAAAGATAAACAATGATGGTTTGCAAGTCCAAATTCCGCTGGCCTTGGAGTACAAACTATTTAAAAGCTTCTAGAAGAGAAATTACCGGTACTTCAATTAATCTGCCCTTGATCGCCAAACCCAATGGGGCAAGGGTTCCAAGTAAATACAAGAGCTGCATCTCCAAGGATACATCGAGAAACAGCTGCCAATATATTTAATAATAGCCTTTCAATTATTCCTTCAATAGATGATATAGCTCATCAGCCTTTTACATATCTGTGGTCAGAGTAACATAGGAGAATATAGTACTGAGATTGCATTCCCTACAGGAGCAGTTACATTTATAAAGATAATTTTGCACATCTTCCCCTATCCCTGCAGGATGTTGATGGGGTGGAGTTACATGAAACAAGTTGACAAAATTTCCTTCATAGTTCCCTTCCTCCCACCCCATATTATAGGCCCTATAGTATAGGCCTACAGTTTTCAATCTTGAGTGTTAATTGAAAGTACCAGTGTAGAGCTAATTATCAACATATATTATGTCAGGTTAGTATTTTCATCAAGCTCGTTTGACTCCTGCAATGATGATTTTTTTTATGCAGCTAATCAGATCTAGCAGTGTCGAGTTAATTAAATCATGCTGTTGTTTGCTCCATGATTAAATGTACGGGATATTTTATCAATCAATGATTCCTTTTTTGTGTGTATTTGCACTGATTACCATGCTGTTCTCCCACACATGATTTGACTCCAAGGCGAAAATCGTATCTCAAATTAACGACCATTCATCGATTTCAATGATGCCGAACTTGAAAAATGTGACGGACCACCAACACTTTGCAATTTGCAAAAACTCGGCACCACTTTCGCTCCACGTGCGACCACCACCTCCAAAAAATGTAAACCTATCCCAGAATCCTCTGCGTTTTTTCTCCACACAGGGGGACGCAAAATAACCCTCTGCGTGGAGAATAACACACAAATTTAGGACAAAAATCACTGTTCTTTGCTGTTTGACGACATGTCATTGTGTGAATTGACAATGAAATGAGAGATTCTGTTCTTCCCCGTATGATAAAGACATTGGACACAAATATTAGTTTCGATTTGTTGCCCATTCTTTGATTTTCTGAAGAGCAAGGTGCTTGATGGTCCCCAAATGGCCACAGAGAGGACTATTTTGATTGGCCAATCACGTCGGTGACCTCGCACGTGACCCGCAATGGTGGGAGAGCGATGCATTGAGCACAAGAAGGAATGTTTCTGTAATAATATCTGTTTTAGATGGATTCCGACGGTATACGTGCTTTGTCTTTGGGATGTTAAAGTTATGAACTATTGCTGAATGTGAAAATATATGTGATCGAGTAGAATAGATTAAATTTTGAAGACTGTCTCCCCGGGAAAACATCCTTCCGAGTTGGCTTCCGTTCTTCAAAGATGGCGACAGATAGTGGCACCTCCTACTATCCGGTAATATTTTTGACAGTTAATCATTTGTTACTAACGTCTTTACACACTTTGGATTCCAGGTATTGCCATTTGTTCTGTGTGTGAAGGGCCAGCTTGTTGATTATTTCTCTTGGGTATTTATTTTCACTCAAACAGTACATGATGTACGGTACAAATTATTTGTTTGGGTTTTTTTTTGTTGTTGTTGTACCCAAATAAGCTATTTATCTGGTGTAAACATAAGTCAATACTGATATGCTCTTTACTGAAACGGTAATCAACCTATAATTGATGTTTGCTAAAGTGATAATTGATCAGGCAATTGATTGTTCCCTGGTGATAAATCCATTCTATTCCCCTTTCATATTTCCACATGCATTGATCACTATGAAAATAAAAGCTTAAATTCTCCTATCTGTGCAATAGAACACTTCAACTACAGGTACTTTTAAAGGGTTATATTCATGAAGTATTGGACAGTATTACCAACACCAGTTAAAATTTTGAAATGAAATGTTGAGAAACTGTAATTATGGACTGCATAGGGAATCAAAATTTCCAGTTCAATCTTGAACGTCGCTCGTCTGGGCTCTCTCCGTTCAACTCAGCCTATCACGTAACAATGGCGCAAATCCCCCACAGATTCTATGGGGGCGCTGTACACTCGATTTTCTCGGAGTTCGTCCGGCTTTTAGCTCTGCTGTGGCTAGATAAACATCTTACAAATATTCTACGACATTAACTTCAGAAAATCTTTGCGAAATAAAGACAAATCTTACCTTAGACGACCAACATCGGTGAAATCCAAACGACGGTAGACTGCGCGTGCAGAAAACGTTCCAAATTTACGCTCGGTTACATGTTTTCAAAAAGTGGTATCATGCACGGAAACGGACTGAATTGAATCCACTCAAAAACATGCATTCCAGGGACAAGAAACCGCCATGGAAATAAAAGCAAATTCTACGAATTGAGATCACATAAAATATCACTTGCTTTGATTCCAGAATATTGCCCTCCTTAATATATGAAAATAGCTGTGTACAGTTCAGTATGTGAATAAATGTTTAAATGATATAATATTGCTAAATCTGTCAATGCAGCGTTTGCTCATTAACGCCACTAGAGAGTGTGGTGAGAGAGTGGGAAGAGAACTTATATATATATTTCTATCTATATTTCCATCGCGGTTTCTTGTCCGCTGGTATCTAATTCTTTTGGGCAGATTCAATTCAGTCCGTTTCCGTGCACGATACCACTTTTTGAAAACCTGTAACCGCGCGTAAATTTGGAACGTTTTTGCACGCGCAGTCTACCGTCGTTTGGATTTCACTGATGTTGGTCGTCTAAGGTCAGATTTGTCTTTATTTCGCAAAGATTTTCTGAAGTTAATGTCGTAGAATATTTGTAAGATGTTTATCTAGCCACAGCAGAGCTAAAAGCCGGACGAACTCCGAGAAAATCGAGTGTACAGCGCCCCCATAGAATCTGTGGGGGATTTGCGCCATTGTTACGTGATAGGCTGAGTTGAACGGAGAGAGCCCAGACGAGCGACGTTCAAGATTGAACTACAAAATTTCATGTGTATATATTAGGCCCTAGTTTATCATTACCACCCATCCCAGATTTTTGTCCTGTCTGGATTTTTATATTTTGTATTCCAATACTTAGGCCAGATTTTTTTTTTCTCTTGGTTTACGGATCCGCCGACCCCAAAAAAACGGGTTTTGTGAAAAAAAATATAGTTTCCAAATGGTCCTTTTTTTTTCTTCGCCGACTCGATTTCCCCGTCAATGAAAAAAAAAAAAAAATTCGGAAAACCCTGTTGCAAAATTCTGTGATGGACTGGAACAGCTCTCCGCGAGGGAAGACAACTCTTCCGCCACGTGGCGGCGCTGTCCTAAATACTCTCCGCAAAGTGTTGTAATCGCCATTCTGTGCACAAATGTATAGCTTTCTGGGCATTGACCCAATGCTTGGAGAGTGCCTTATGGCGGGAGCTAATGGAATTTTTCTGCATTTGTCGATAGACGACGGGAGTGACACTTTTCATCGGTTTATCAGAGCCAATTCAGATAAAACGATCTGAAATATCATAGCCGAACACGGCGACAGTTTGATGGTAACGGAGATCAGGACGTCTCAAGCTGCCAATTTCGGAGACGGAAGCGCACATGACATTCTTGCGAAGATTCTGCAGTCGTTTGGCACGTGATATGTGTCTGTGCGAGCCCACAAGGAGACTGAGAAACTATATATAATACCGGTACGTCCACGCACGGCAACACAAATATAAATGTCTTCGATATTCTTATGAGTGCACAGAAGCGATACGATCGTCTCCCGAAGTCAAGATTTGTATAGATCAAAAACTTATCAAAGCGGGATGTTATCAAAACGGTCAAATATTCGAATAGTGTATATTTTGCCTCAGTTGAATTTTCAATGATAAACCGGTAGACTAAAAGTTTTCTACTCGAATTTTTCGAAACCTGTTCAATCATCACCAGTAATATGTGATATGAATTTCATTAGTCAAGACATTTTCAAAGTTGCATATGCAAATTTATACAAGGCTAGTTCAGTTTTATGATTTTTAACCGTAACCCTCTGGCATAGGGATATTGTCTTTGTTAAGTACGTCTGTCCACCTTTCTAATATTAACCTGTCCGGTCTGGCCTAGCCTATGACAGGTTTAACTAAACTGTTCTTGGTTTTATGTCACAATTTTTCAATGCAGGGATATTGTCATGGTCATTTACGTCCGTCGACCTGTCTTGATGGTCTGTGCCTATGGCAGGTGTTCAAAAAAATCTATTGAATGGCGTCCAACCTTTCAACCCTTCTTTATCACATGGATACTGTCATCACCATTGTAACGTTCACGAATAAAATAAGAGAAAGATTCCGTTCAACAATTCACTTTCCATCTCGTTCTCTTGTTTTATGGGTTAACAATGCAAGCTTTTATCACTGATCAGACATTCAGCAGGCAGCTGTCTTGCATACTAGATATCGGCCATGATTTTACTTCAACATTTAAAAATCTAATTTTGTTGTGCTAATTTTTTTTTATGGAGATTTTTTTTTTTTTTTTTTTCTGACCGACCGTCCCGAATTTTTAGGGCCTTCAATCCGTAAACCAAGAAATAAAAAAAAAGTGGCCTTACTAATGAAATAAACTCCAGGTTGAAACTTTGAAGGTGAACCTCGGATTTCTGAGATGATATGGTGGCCTATTTATCTAGAGACTTGTGTTAGGAATGTGGATTTTGAATGGTAAAACTGATAGTAGAAAATTTGTGCTGTGGATACATTTATCATTTCGTAGATTTCACACATGTATCTAATTTGAATGGCTGATGGTTTATATCTGGAGCAAACAGTCCTGGGTAAAGGACAGTTTAACCCTTTCACCGATTAAACCCGGTGTACGGGGATAACGAGAGTGCCACCCGTACGACCATCCCCGGTTGATCGGGTTAGCTTTAAACCTGTTGGCCATCACGATGGGTACAGCAGTTTTATTTTTTTGCATTCGTTTTAACGGAAACCTATCAAACACTGTATACTTCTGGAAAGCCGAAACCCTGATCAATTTGATTCTCGAAATTGTTTGCTTGTTTGAAAAATAAATAAAACAAATTTAGATGTTGAACGAAAAAAATCGGAATGAAAAATGCATTTTTCTCCACATACCGTGTGACGGGCATCTCGGCAGCGAGCCGCAAAAATGGAAAAAATCATCGAAAACCTCATCCAACTCCTGTATTTTTTATGTTACATGACTGGTAAAGCGTGGTGAATATTCCCCAGACGACTGAAACTGCCAACGACGACCGGCAAAGTTTATTTCCATATTTTTACGAGTCTTGATCCGCAAAGTTTGTCGAACACATTTCAAAATGTCGGCAGCAAGCTGCGTTATTGAGCCGACGAGCCAATCGGTATGCGTAATTTTGCCCACATGACCTCTAGCAGCCAACAGATTTGAGACGAGCGTAGACAGTGGCTGGAAGGATGGAATGACATCATTTTATAATCCAATCGTATCCTCCGTTTTATTTTGCCATCCATTCAAGGTTATTTCCTGTCTAGAAAGGTGAAAGGTCGCTCTTTCCAATGAGAGGTCAAACATGAAAATTGGCCGAGTAAAACTCGAGAAAAACGCTGTCAAATGCGGTCGAAAAAAGACGATTTCTCCGTTGGATTTTGATGTTTTTGAGTCGAGAAAGCCGGGGAAAGCGCATTCTCTCGCAGTAAAACCTAATTTTGTATGCTATTTTATTTATTTTGCTATAAAACTAGAGCAAATAACACTGGAGTGTGTCTTGTGGAGACAGGTTTCTTATGTTTTCCTGCAAATCTCGGACGCAAACGCAATTTCTAGCATTCCAAAGACAACATATACAAATTTTAACAGTTCTCAGGGAATTGATCGTCAGCAGGTCACTTTTGTCAGGGGAAATAATCGGTGAAAGGGTTAAGGATAAGTGCTTCCATATGATCACATTTATGGTAAAACTTGTAATAAGCGGAATTTCTCACCTTTAAAAAAGTGACCTGGAGGTGATAAAATTTATTATAACAGAAAGTTGACAAAATGGTCCAAACACATGCAGGTAATTATTTCATTGTTTGAAAGATTTCAGAGAGTGATTGAATTTATTCGGAATACTTACTGAAGTTTGTCCAAAATTGAATTTTGATAGGGTGACTGAATTATTAGAAGACTGATGTAATGACTATATCCGTTTTCTGATCAGTGCCAAACAGGTCAGATTAGGCCGCCAGTACTGATAGCATGCAGAAAAGCAGCTCATTGTGTATCTGTGTGGATCTGTCCGCATGTCTGTCAAAAGTTACGCAGATATAATTCATCACAGAGGCCCCAAAGTGAATTACATACATGTATTTATTGGCAGTTTACATACCAGCCTTTCCCATAGTTTATATATCCACTTTTATCTGGTAAACCATCAAGTTGTGTCTGTTCTTATGTCACTCAAATATGCTGCTCAATATACATGATATATACAGTCACAATCGACATGTTTACATTAGTTTACTGTTAGGCCATTGTCACTTGATTCGTTGTTTAGCATGACCTTGATTTTTTTAAACACACATCTTAGATGATATAATTTATTATTAATTATTAAATTGCAAACTAATTGTATAAGAATATGAAGAAAATGAGTAAGTTTTACTCATGCAAATGTAAATCCCACATCTATTTTAATTATTTGCCCTTAAAATATAGATGAGGGCTGGTCATGTTAAATGACCAATTAAGTGACAATGGCCTTAGCCAATGGGGGACTTGCACAATAGGACCTCATGATAAACCAGAAGTGCTAGTTGTTTCTGATTGGTCAACTGAGCCAAAATTGTCAGACAGGGAGTGGCAATCACAACATCTGATTGGATAGTTTGTATTGTGCCAGTCCCCCGTTACCAACATCTGCAGTGCAGACAGGTGTGGCTTGGATTATCTCTATAGTCTAGTGACAAGATGGACCAATTAAAGCACCAACCCTATCCATCTTTTGAAGCATAAAGAACAATATCGTCAGACCCGTAATTTAAGACAACTTCAATCGGCAACACTTTGTGTGCAATATGCTTGGCCCTTTTCACTCCTTGGTTGAATGGTTCCCCACATGTAGTCACCTATTGTATGTGTCTTACATGACGGATTTGCCACAATATCAGATTGGGTGCCCCTTGCTCCATGAGCCCTTTGATGCCTGATGGCCCCAAAATCTGACCTACAATGTAGATTGAAGCACAAGTGAGGCTGGTTTACAATGTAGATATACCACCAGGTTTTGATGTGGTCTTATATAGAGTACATGGCAACATTGAGTGAATGGAAGGGACAAAGGACCTGTAAAAGACTGAACCAGCAGTCACCAAGAATCCTCTCTTTACAAATTAATCTTTGGACAGGGCTGCCTTGCCCCGGTGGCAGCGATAGGTGCACAGCACATGGGCATGCGTGATTTCCGGTTCGTTCTGATGATCTTTTTCTATGTTTATAACACAGAGCGAATGTTTCAACTATTGCAACATGTAACTGGTGTAAATTTTAGGATAATATGGATCAAATATCCCTACTATTCCAAGAAAGGAACATTAATCTGAAATTTATGCTAATTTTGGCAACTTCAGATCAAAAATATACCAGTTATTGATTAAAAATATATTCTGGATTGAAGAGATAGCGAAGCACCCCCGATTGACGAACTGGAGCTCATGCGGCCAGCCAAGTGTCAGTGGACTGGCTTTCTTTACATGGAGGAAAAGTCTGCCATTTTGCTGACTGCAGGTTTCTCAGCAGGCATGTGTATAAAACAGGAGAGTTCGGAGGGGAGGGGAGGGCAGGGGGTAGGTGGATTAACCTGATAGATGTACATGTCTGATCGAAAATGTTGAGTATCACAAAATTAACTGATCTTAACAAGCTGAAACATCACATTGCCAACTGGCATGAGAAATCGCTTTCTCAAGACCCTCTCAAAGGTTGAAATGAATGATGGAACCTATATTGTTGATACATATAATCAGACAGAGTTTAAATGATATCAATCAAAATAGTACTCCTGAAATATTAACCCTATCTGACCTCCCCCCCCACCCCACCTTAAATATTTTTCTTACAAAATGAGCTAGCTGGGCTGAAACTTACCACACTAAAATACCCTTGGGTCAAGCTCTCCTGGAAAAAGTAAAAATGGATACCTTGCAGGTCAAAAATATTTAACTCATTTTGGTGAGTTTATTTATTGCAATTTAATTGAGTTGAAAAGTGTTGAAAATCTTAACACCAGGTTATGTAGAACCTTAAATGTCAACTTGGATCCCACCTATTCCCCCTCAATGCTGGCCATGCAGCTCGATAAAAAACTTGTCCCCTCAATTCAGTGGTTGGTGTCAGTTACCAAATTACTGACACACTTGTCCCCTCAATTCAGTGGCTGGTGTCAGTTACCAAATTACTGAAGTTCTGACGTCAGAACAAGACACAGAAATTAACACCTAAACAGATGCCATCAAGAATGACAATCGATTTTTCAACTGCACACCAAAGCTCCAATCAGTATGAAAGAAAAGGATGAAGTAGAAAGGAAAGGGTTAACTACAGCTTCCTTCTCTCTTATCAAGTTTATATATCCTAGCCGGTGAGTTCACCATCACAGCTAGAGCCTTGCCTGTATCCAAGTCAGCTAAAAGTATTACTCAAAGGGACTAATTATGACATTGTGAAAAAGGCATCCATTTTAATTGTGGAATTTATGACTTAAAAGCCCATATTTAGACTGCTTCCACTGGTTCTTGATGAATTGATTGGATCGGATATGGAGCTTAGATTGGCTCCACAAAAAATCCTGTACTCCATCATAGTTGTTGGGTAATTAAGTTAAAATGAGACGTTTTCCCTTCGGTTGTGTACATTTCTGTTGATTTGTTGGTTTATTTGTACCGGAAAGCCCACAGAGCCGGTCCTGAGAATAACCATTAATTAGTGGACAATTGGCAGTAACTAGGGCCATCTGATCTCACGGTCAAATTGCGGGTGAGCTCCGAGAAGATAGCTGAGCCAGCCAATAAAGCTTGACATAGCGAATGATTTGGCTTCTTTTCAGAGGCGTGCTCCTGTTGCCAGTCTTCCAAGATCTGGAATAATTGTGAAGTGACAGTAGGCCTACTGCTGGATCATGGAGGCTGATGATATGTTGACAGAAGAGCCTCGAATCTATCCAGGTTACAGGTAAGTTAATTAATTTACAGACATACAGTACTCATATTTACTTATATCACAACCCATTTTCAGGTACAGATGGATAAGGAACTGAGCATGCTGAGGGATCCACTATTTTCTTGGTTCAGTTATACTGCTGCTGGACTGTATTTCATATTAATCCCAAACTACATGTACATGTATTCATCACCGTAACTCGTGATCAATGATATAGGCATGTATTCTGAAATCCTATATGCAGCACACTAGAGAAATATTTGAGGAGCTGAATGGTTGCTTTAATAGTGTTTCTTTTTGTCCTCCATGAAATCTTTTCATGTAATTGACATGATGTGAAAGGTAAGTGGGAATTATTTGTTAAGTCAACCTGAAAAAGGTGACAGAAATGCACAATAATTTTCAGCTGATGGAAGCATTGCAATTTAGTCATTTGAAATGTTGAATTATCAATCCGGATATATTGTCACACTTGACAAACTATATGCCTGCTGGAGATCATGTGAAATCTGACTTCCTGTATCTGGTAATAGGTCAGATGCCTATCGAAAATGGTTCTGCTGGGTCCATATTTTACAGAGTTATGCCCCTTTACAGATGTATTAATTTCAGATTTTGTGACAGATGCTTGAATGTAACCATCTAATTAACTGTGTTAGGTACAGCTACCAAATTATGAGGGAACTTTTTTATCTAGTTGTATTCTAGATGCCTACAAAAAAAAGTCTTCTAATATTATCTGATGTTATGTTATAATTTTGGAAACTTATTTATCTTGTTGTATTCTGGAAGCATACAAAACAGTCATTTTCTCTGCCCTTATCTATGGAGTTATGCCTCTTTTCTGGTGTAATAATCTTGGATACATGCTTGAATGTAACTTATATTTGAAGAACTGTGTTCGATACAGCTACCACATTTTGGAAACTTATTTATCCACTTGTATTCTAGAAGCTTATGAAAAAAATTATTCGTCTCGGTTATGCACCTTTTGGGTGTAATAATCTATGATTTTGTGATATACAGTACAGGAAAGAATTGAGCTCAATAAAAATCGACCCGATCTTGTCCCGATCTTTTCACCGTGTTAACATCATGCTGTCCCGATTTTGACAGAGATACATGTATATGTTTCTTCTTTCTATTTCAATCAACTTTATATTAGATCTAAAAACATAATTTTATATGCTCTGGAATGAAATCTTTCGCGACGTCTGCACGAAAGAGTACTTTCTCCGAGGTCCGCGCGCTGATAAACAACAAGGTCAACAGCAGGGAACTATTCGGTCTTCAATTTCACATTCCGGTTTTCTCGTGCAAAAAGTGAATGCTTTATGCAAGAATTTCTTCCATTCACTCTAGATCTGTATTCTATTTGCGTTCCACAATATGATGTGTTATGAACTGTTTATAAGATTCGGCGATATGAGAAAAGAAAAAGTTATTCAAAATTGTTTAATAATGTTTTTTATCAGAATATTTATCTTATATATTCTTCTGTGCTATCGGTAAAATTATCTTGCATTCTTCTCGTTTGTTATCACATTAGTCTAGACAAATTTTTAGTATTATGTAAATATTTAGGAAGAATGGGCTAATAAGTTTTTTCATTACCGTGATATCTTCCGTACATAAGCAACAGGTTTCCGCAACAATTGTATTGAGGACGAAAAACATCTTCGGAATGTACCTTGTACGCCTCGATGAAAACGAATCTTTTTAATACCATCCAGGATAATATTAATTAAGGTTTTTCTCAACTATTTTTCCTTTTGTTAGACCCACCCGATTACATTTCGATTTTTGATTGATTGAAATTGTAGTCCGCTTCGGAGTTCCCATTCGGATTTCGCTGTCCATCAACTCAATGTTTCATTTAAATTTCACGGTACATTTCTTCGTTCATTTAAGATCTTTTGCAGCGCTAGATATTAAAATAAATAATAAATAACAACGAGAGAGCAGAAATGGAAGTACTAAAGATTCCATTTCAAGGTATGTGGTATTTTATATTTTCTCATGTCTCGCAAAACGGGATTCATTTTTTAGCTCATCTGGGCCGAAGGCCCGATGGGCTTATGTCATGGCCTGACTGTCCGTCGTCCGTCGTCCGTCGTGCGTCGTCCGTCGTGCGTCGTCCGTCGTGCGTCGTGCGTAAACATCTTCTTCTCTGAAACCGCTTGGCCGATTAAGCTGAAACTTGGCATGCATGTTCCCCCCAATGAGGACACCAGAATTTGTTCATGCCGTGTCGATACGATTTTAAATATGGCCGCCATGGCGGCCATCTTGAATTTGCCATTGAAACATTGTTATAGCGATTTCTCAGGAACTACTGCATAGATCTTTCTCAAATTTGGTACACAGGTTCCCCTTGGGGTCTAGTGTTGTGCAAGATACCTGTTGTGGTCTGATTCACAAATCCAATATGGCCACCAGGCGGCCATCTTGGATTTCCCCATGAAACATTGTTATTGCAATTTCTCAGGAACTACTTTGTGGATCTTCCTCAAATTTGGTACACAGGTTCCCCTTGGGGTCTAGTTGTGCAAGATACCTTTTCTGCTCTGATTCGAACATCCAATATGGCCACCAGGCAGCCATCTTGGATTTCCCTATGAAACTTCGTTATCGTGATTTATCAGGAAGTACTGCATGGATCTTTCTCAAATTTGATACACAGGTTCCCCTTAGTGTCTAGTTGTGCAAGATGCTTTTGTGGTCTGATTCAGAAATCCAATATGGCCACCAGGCGGCCATCTTGGATTTCGAGATGAAACATTGTTATCTCGATTTCTCAGGAAGTACTGCATGGATCTTTCTCAAATTTGGTACAGAGGTTCCCCTTGGGGTCTAGTTGTGCAAGATACAATTTGTGGTCTGATTGAAAAATCCAATATGGCCACCAGGCGGCCATCTTGAATTTGCCAGTGAAATCTTGTCATCATTATTTTTCGTTAACTACTGCATGGATCTTTCTCAAATTTGGTACACAGGTTCCTCTTGGGGGTCTAGTTGTGCAAGATACCTTTTCTGCTCTGATTCGAACATCCAATATGGCCACCAGGCGGCCATCTTGGATTTCCCTATGAAACTTCGTTATCATGATTTATCAGGAAGAACCGCATGGATCTTTCTCAAATTTGATATACAGGTTCCCCTTGGGGTCTAGTTGCGCGAGATACAATTTGCGGTCTGATTGAAAAATCCAATATGACCACCAGGCGACCATCTTGGATTTCCAGATGAAACATTATCGCGATTTCTCAGGAACTACTGCATGGATCGTTCTCAAATTTGGTACAGAGGTTCCCCTTGGGGTCTAGTTGCGCATTAGATACAATTTGTAGTCTGATTGAAAAATCCAATATGGCCACCAGGCGGCCATCTTGGATTTCCAGATGAAACATTGTTATCGTGATTTCTCAGGAACTACTGCATGGATCTTTCTCAAATTTGGTACAGAGGTTGCCCTTGGGGTCTAGCTGTGCAGGATACCATATATGGTCTGATTGAAAAATCCAATATGGCCACCAGGTGGCCATCTTGATTTCCCCGTGAAATTTTGTTATCGTAAATTCTTAGGATATTACTGCATGGATGTTGATACACAGGTTCCCCTTGTGGTCCAGTTGTGCAAGATACCTTTTTTTGGTTCATTTCGAAAATCCAATATTGCCGCATCTTGAATTTCCCATGGAACTTTATCATAAAATCTCAGGAAATAACTACATGGATCATTTTATAGTGTTCAGCGGGGACAACACAAGTTACAAACTCATCTATTGCAGTTCTTTAGTAAAAATTTCTCACAGCTACTTTCTCCAGTTACAGACAGATGACCTACAGTGCCGTGGCATTATCTTTTACATCTTCGCAGACAGATGGGGGTATCTCTTGGTTAGGCCGTAACCTCACCAGAGATTACTTTCATTGGAAAAATGTCCGGTTACATCTCATTGCCATCGTAACAACCCAGTCGCACATATTTCGTACTCGACATGTCTCCCCCTGGTGCATATACCCACAAAATATTGGAATCGTAGGTTAAAAACTGTCCAATGTACTGTCCGGACACGAAGTGGACAGACGGACGAGCGACTGCAATCACATAATAAAAATTGGTTCTGGTTATTGCTTATACAGCTTTACTGACAATCACACATTATATTTTGGTATAATTGCCTTTATTCCATAACCTCCAATTACAATCATGAATTTGCAGCTTGACCTCCTGTGAAATCGACTATGTTGCCATTTTGTTCAGGGGAGACAACGCAAGTTAGAAAATCATCTATTGTAGTTCTTCAGTAAAAATTTCTCGCAGCCACTTTCTCCAGTTATAGCCAGATGAGCGCTACAGTGCCG
>JAVTVY010035718.1:0-13627 GCA_036873755.1 Hanleya hanleyi | reverse complement strand
ACATCAACAAGATGGGTACCACCCGATCGCTATCAACATTTCGTCTGGTGTGGGATCTGTACGACTGGGCTCTCATTCATCATTGTCATCTCCATGCTCGCCATGTTCCGGGTCGGCTCAACGTCTTAGCGGACAGTCTGTCTCGTCCAGACACCGTTCTTCAGAGCGAGTGGCAACTTCATCCGGAGGTGTTCCGGCAGATCTCCAGCGTCTGGGAGTCACCCTTGATCGATCTGTTTGCGACGAGGAACAACGCCCAGTTAGCCCTTTTCGTCAGTCCGATTCTGGACCCTCAAGCCTTCGCCATCGACGCTCTGTCAATCAACTGGGACAACTTCCTAGCTTATGCCTACCCACCGATGGCCCTGATTCTGGAAGTTCTTCAAAAGATTTCTCGACACGACTGCATCTCATTCTGCTCGTAGTGCCGTGGTGGCCTCGTCGTCAGTGGTTCCCGGTTCTGATCCCGCTTCTCACTGCCCCGCCACGTTGTCTGCCAGTTTGGCCCAGCCTGTTACGTCAACCGCACGGGATTCTCCATCACAACCCACGGTGGCTCAACCTACACGTCTGCAGACTATCCAGAATGCACTCTCAGTCCAAGGATTTTCAGCAGATGTTGCACAGACGATGGTTTCAGCCAATCGATCTTCCACATCGCAGCTCTATCAGGCGAAATGGGCCTATTTCGTCTCCTGGTGCCGAGAACATGATGCCGATCCCGACTCTGCCTCTGTTTCCCTAGTAGCTGACTTCCTCCTTCACCTTCACCGTGATAAGAAGTTTCAAATCGGCACCATTGAAGGGTATCGATCTGCTCTGGCTAGGGTGTTACGTCTTACCTCCGGTTCCGACATTAGCCTAAACGATAATATCTCTGCGCTCATTCGCGCTTTCGCGTTACAGTCTCGCCGTACTCGCCAGCTGTTACCGAAATGGGATATTGGTGTGGTTCTGTGTGCTCTGATTCGTCCGCCCTTTGAACCCTTACATTCCGCCTCTCTAAAAGCTGTTTCTTACAAGGCTGCTTTTTTGGCGGCTTTTGCTTTGGCGTCTAGAGTGTCTGAACTTCATGCTCTTGAAAGAGCTTCTATGACCTGGACGGCGGATTGGTCTCGCATTTCCTTTCGACCCATTCCGGAGTTTATCGCCAAAAATGAGTCTGTTCGCTTAGGCCCGTGCGCTCAACGTTCGTACTCCATCCCTGCGTTATCAGACTTCGTGCATGGCCTCGAAGACGACCTTTTGTTATGCCCTGTTCGAGCCATTCACCACTATCTCACTCGTACCGATTCCGCTCGCGGCTCTCGGCGCCTGTTATTTCTGTCCCTTCGCCCGTCTGCAATGCGTGACATTACTAAGAATACCATTGCCGCGTGGTTGAAGAAGACCATTAGATGGTCTTATCAATTGGCCATTGACGCTCCCCCTCTATTGTCTACTGCTTCTTCTCATGAGATTCGTGCCATCGCTACGTCATGGCCTTTATGGAAGAACTTGTCCCTCCATGACATTGTCCAGCCTTGTGCCTGGACGGCAAACTCCACGTTCACCAATTTCTATCTGAGAGATATGTCAGTGCAGTCAGATAGGGTGACCACGCTTGGGCCGCTGGTAGCTGCCCAGCACGTGGTCAAGTAAAATTTCAAAAAGGGGGGGGGGGCGGCTTTTTTGTATCATCGCAGCAAGTCAGCCAACTTGCTGTATCATCTCATCTCATCTCTCAATCATAACATATGTCCACATACTACATGATCACCTAAGAAGGAAGAAATAAGTCAGATGGCCGGCCATGGACTCACAAGTCATCAATCTAAGAGGCCTGACACTATGGTGAGTTTAATCTTTACCTTAACTGCAGATTTGCTTGTGTCATTTCAGGTTGAAACTGACTTCCTTCTAGATGATCTCAGCTGGGTCACCTACGCTCAACTCACAAGACAAAGAACTGGCACTTGTGAGTACTAATGTTTCTGTTTCAGGTTGCCAGTGTCAGCAACAGGGAATAAAGTACAGAGAGTTGACGATTGCGTAGAGTTGACTCCGGGAACAAGCGCTGTCAACTCCAACGCATCCTACAAGACCTGTTCAACTTTCAAGGACCAAGTATGGAGAGTTGACATAAGACGGCTTGTGGACTGAGAGTGGTGTGGCTTGGGACCCTCTAAGCTTCGGGCAGCGCTCTCCCCGTTCTTAAGGTTCTTGCCAAGTATCTCCCTGTATGCACGGGCTTGCTGGCTATCGCCCCCCCAGGACATACAGTGCCTACCAAGAAGACCTTCTTGCAGCCTCAAGGGCCCGGGGTATCCTTCAGCTTGGTAGAATTGTGTACCACACCACGAGCACAGCTACATGGATGGAGACACTCAAGATAAGTACTACTGTATCAACTCCATGAATTACCCTTTTACGTCTCTGACCAGGGTTCCACTTGTTGAGTATTAATGTCTCATGTTTGTGCCCATGTCTGTGTCATCCCAGCAGTTACTTAGCCTGCTATTGGAGCTACAACAAGGCCGATACTGAGGCATTTAATTAAAGCAGGTTTACGATTTGGGAATCAAATATTAAACATTTATAAACAATGTTTCTATTTGTTACCAAATCAAACCTGCTTTAATTTGATTGTCCCTCCCTTCCTTCCCCTCACGCCGCGGCCTTGCTCACTACAGGTCTCGGTTTGTTACAATGAGAAAGAGGATAGGAATGATATGAGCAGAGCCTTTTATAGTAACTCCACTGGGATGAATGGGAGAGCTCCCCTAGGGGCGGACAACTCTCCTCTAGGGGAGATAACTTTTGGTTTTAACTTCCGTTTTTACGGTTTGTATTGTGCTTCCTAATGGAGATTAGGCATTTAATTAAAGCAGGTTTGATTTGGTAACAAATAGAAACATTGTTTATAAATGTTTAATATTGGAACGAAAGACTGCCTGTGACTTCTCTGATTATAATTATACAACTTCTGACTTCCCTTCAACAGCTCAGCTTATGGCACTCCCCAATGCTTCAATCATTACTTTGGTTTTGAAAAAGTGACATCCAATAAAAGACAAACAACATGGTCCTCTTGTTTGGAGGTCCCTGCAATAGAAATTATCTCCCCGCATCATCCGCTAGATGGCATGCCTCTGCATGTTCTTCCTCTTTTTACCCCTTGGCTTCGAGATTTTGTTGTCATTCTGTACGTCCTACGTCCATTACGCTGAAACTTATTTATTTTACTTGTATTCTGGAAGCCTACAAAAAATTATTCGTCTTGGCCCTTATTTTACAGAGTTATGTCCCTTTTTTGGCATAATCTATGATTTTATGATATATATGTTGCTGTTATATCTGCAATGATATGCTCTAAAAAGGCCAAATTTGGCTGATTAGTAAATATAGCCATAATATGTTGCACATTCCCAGCATATTTCTAAATTGTTGCGGGGAAGCCGAAGGGTTTTATGAGTCACTCTCATGTTCCTGTTGCAGTCCTGCTGAGTCTTGACAGTCTCGGGGCACAGACATGTTATAGACAGATATCCTGCCATGAGTGTGCGAAATGGGATGACTTGGCCTGGCATAGATACATAGAGGCCCGACGTAAGTACTTCTCAGGGCAGCTGCCAACATAAAGAGAAGTCTTGATGAAAGACAAGCTCCAGACTTCAGAAGGAAGATGGCTGAGCAGGCAGTCAAGTCAGTTACAGCCCGAGATTCCGCCAAGTGGGAGAGTACAGCAGCTGGCAAAAAGCCCAGATGAGGCTCCCCAGATGACGGGATAAGGATGTTCTTCACCAAGCAAACATCTTTGGAGATTCCACTGCGAAATGGGATGACTTGACCTGGCATAGATACATAGGAGCCCAAAGTAAAGTACTTCTAAGGGCAACTGCCGACATGAAGAGAAGTCTTGATGAAAGACCAGCTCCAGACTTCAGAAGGAAGACCGTGGAGCAGGCAGTCAAGTCAGTTACAGCCCGGGATTCCTCCAAGTGGAAGAGTACAGCAGCTAGCAAAAAGCTCAGATGAGGCATCCCAGATGACGGGATAAGGATGTTCTTCACTCAGTCCACATCTTTGGAGATTCCACTCACCATCATGACCGGGACTCGGGACTAGCCTAACCACTTGGGCATGGACCTAAAGACCCGGGACACCTCTCATTGTCAGTTGAGATCTTTTAGGAGTAGAATTACAAGCATCTAGTCCGTCATTCATAATTCAGCCGTCGTCCATTAGAGAATATCCGTGTCCATAATCCAAAGACCTATTCCATATTCCATATAACAGTATTAGCACCAAATTCAAAAAGACAATCATAGTATACATAAACATAGGCTTGTTTCCTGCAAGAGAGAAGCGGTCAACAGTTTTCAATGATGCCGGCAAGACATCATGATGTTCCAAAAATATCAAATCCGTATCGCTGATCAGTATTCTTAATCCATAATATTCGTTGTAAAGTCGTCATCTAAAGAATGATGTATCTCAGTCACGCTTTGATTGTGACTGTTCATATGAGTACCATGAGGATCTTGAAGTACATGGGCTCATATGGCCGCTAGCCCCGGGTTAAGCGGAATTAGACACAAGTTACGAAACGTAGCACCATAGATCTTGCACGCTACGTTCATATTTTGCTATCAGCATGCGATATGTATCGCCAAATTTGAGAAACTTTGAGTGGATGCGCTTGGTGGAATAGCCCTGTTTTTTAAGTTTCTGCAACAATGTTTTGTGACGTTGATTAAAATCGTCACATTTAACACAGGATCTAGCAAATGCTACTAAGCGAGATATGTATACGCCATATGCAGGTCCCACTGGAATATTACTCATATTGTAATCATCTCTTTTGTCATAAAGTCGACGAGAGAGGATGCTCGCTTCATTTTTATGGAGATAAAGATCTAAATATGATGTGCCTGTAGGGCTATCTGTAGTTTCCTTCAAATCCAGTGAAGGTGGATATATATAAGACCCAGAACAGTGGTCGGACTCACAGTACCTCCTCAAATTCCCATGGACCATCTGCTAGCTTTCGTCCGTGTCCCGCTCATGATCCCAAAGAAGACAAGAGTGAGAGCCAGGTCCCAGTGAAGATTCCGGGCTCTGGAGCAAGTACAGAATAAAGACCGGACCCGGACTGTAGAGTGGTACTTCCAGGCCAAGCCAACCATGGACCAGACTAGTCCGGACGCAGACCCCTGAGCAGGACGTCAAGACCAAGACTAAGAAGTCAGTGGACAAGGTCAAGGATCGGACTCGTACACAGGAATGGGACTCCACTACTAGAAGTTCAGGGCATTGTAGCTGGACCCCCACCCGAGATCACCGACACAGTGATAGCGCACATGAAGACTGGTGCCAGTGTAGATTCGGGACATCACATCGCCATCGATCCTGTAGGTCCATAATGCATTCTCACTCCTCATACCATAGATGTTGACGGTCGAGGGACCGGAACAGACATACAGATTCAGAGGGTCATCGGCGTCAACATCAGTGGTCTATATGCGGAGCGCAAGATGATCTGAGCCTATGAAGACCAAAGGATTTGGACTTTAAGAGACCCGAGGGCAAAGGGAGGATCATTTTCAGCATCCAGAAACTCTCACAATGACAGTACGAGACAGAAGTCTGTCGTCCAGTTCGGAATGATATCCCGATCAATGAAAATCTTGTTCCGAAGCTGACCACCTGTTCTTCAGCATCCTTGCTGGAAAAGTCCTCTTCATTGGTACATGGAGTGGCAGAAGAGAACAACAATATGTCCTTCAAGGCAAATTGCATTTGTTTACAAGTTGCTCCCGATATGCCGAGAGCGGAAAAGACAGGGAGGATGCGGACTTTGATGAACCACCATGCTAGAGGAAGTGGGCGACATCAACTTGGCAAATCGGTCGTGAAAGAAAACCAGCTAATGTGCGCCCCATGGCCGGAGCCTATCATTTGATGAGAGAAAGTTCTACTCACTGCACAACCCTCATCTCCCAGTCAAGCATCCAAAGTTGAACCGGGATTTGGACAGGATTTTGAGTTCGACTATGCCATCACCAAGCGAGCCAGGCCTACTTAATAGAGGACCTTGAGCAGTACAGACGAATCCAGATACAGTCATTGCAGTTTCATCTACAGCTATACCTGCGAACATCATTACTCAATCCTACTCAATGTCTGTGTTCAACATTGTTGTTCACCACTGGGTACTCTGCTGTACAGTATGTTGTTGCTGATTGCTACCGAAAAAACCCAGTAGTCAGCTACGTCAACAAGTTAGTGCAAACGAGGTCTCAGTCAGTGTTCCAGGAGATGTGGTCACTATTCCAGTGGACCCAGTCTTATTAATGTCAGATCAGAGCTCAACACATTCCCAGACAGCAAATAGTCATCGCCAACAGTCTTTCCAGACCGAACAAGGTGATACAAATGGACTGGCACCCCAAACAGGAAGATCTACACCAACTGGCATCGATTTGGGAACAGCCATGGATTTATTTGCGACCAGGGACAATGCTCAAATCTTAACTTTGGTCTTTTTCCTCGATCCACAAGCATGGGCGGTCGATGCGCTCTCATTCAGTTGGAACAACGTTCTCAACTATGCCTTCCCACCGATTGCACGTATTCAGGGGGTGCTCACAAAGATTACAGAACACTGAAATATTTGTATCTAATACCGCTCAAACCGGTCCTAGGGACCTATGTGGGCATGTTATTCGATATGTTGACATGAACAGTTACAATAAACATGATAAAGCGTGGCTGGGATACAAATCATCATAGGGATGACTTTTGGTTAATGTGATGTTTTTAGAAATATGCAGTCAGTAAATTTGACTTAGGGGTCGTGTGACTGCTTGTCAGTATGCCGGCATCGTATATTCCACCACCATTTTCATGTTGCGTTTAATGACGGGGCAGTGGTGAACATTAGAAAGTGTGAATAGTTTTAGAAAACAATTGTCCCCGCCGTTGTGGGCATAAGAGGACTAGCGTCATTTGCTTTGTGAATAACTGGTCCCAACATTATGGACATACGTCGACCACCATCAGTCGATGAAGAAAACGCGATACTCATAGCGTTAGCAAATTTGACAAAGTACACTGTTATAAATTACCGTTATTTTCACAGTAAATGTATGTTAGAGTTTACAGTACATTCAATCGTAAACACATTAATCTGTAAATTGAACTGTGATATTTCAGTTGACATCAACTGCAATGGGTAAACTGCGCACACACGTAACATCAAATTCTTGTTTTCTCTGAAAGGAGGTTGATATCTTTGCACACGAAACGCTCATTTACAGGAAACATGCGACATCTGCGTTGTACGATACAACATTCAGAGCATTATCAGAACACGCGCTGGGACGGACGCAGCGGCTAATTTTCGGTCTACAGTACGGTTTGGTTTTGGTTTTATCCATCTTCACATTTCAAGTCATTTAGTGTTCGACTTGCATATGCGAAGATGGGTTTGATCTGACTTGGAGTTGTATCCTACTATTCGTGTAATAATTGCACAGATTCGTTCGTGATTATTTACGAAGCTTGTGGTGATCGCATTTGTAAACATGAAGAGCAATGGCCATTTCGGCCATCCAGTGACCTACGTTGCCGCGGAACCGATAATTGTAGACAATGGTGCCACGTAATTGTATTGTTTAAAGAATGTAAAAACAACGGTAATTGTAAATTACAAGGCTACTCAAATTTTACAGTTGAATGCCTGTCAATAAACGGTAATTATAAAATACGGTGCAACATTTTACAGTTCAAAGCCTGTTAAAAAACGGTAATTGTAAAATACGGTGCAACGTAATTTTACAGTTGAATGTACTGGCACCTTTTCTGCCAGTACATTTAACTGTGAATTTACGGTGTGGTTTATAACAGTGTACCAGTAATCAAAACAGATTTGTCACTCGAGTGCGGGTGTTTATCCTGTTAAGATCTACACATCGGACTGAACCAAAAGAATGTTTTAATACACAGCAAGTGTAGCCTGATATGAATAATCAGAGTTCAGCATTTGGGGCTGAAAGAGAAGCCGTCAGTGTTATTTGCTGTCTCTGTAAGCAATTTTCTTTGCAAAGCTATTACACCGTTCCCGAATTATAGACCTACTTCCAATAGTCGGCCTGTAAGTTGGCATCGTATCCCCCACCCCATTATGATACCACACTTAATAACAAGTACTCTTATTTTGTATCTAGGATTTTAAAATCAAATTTGTATGGTAATTTTCCCATCGGCTCATGTTTTGTAATATACCTGAATAACACTGTGTTCTTTGACACCGTGACGAGCCCACGTGACCAGCCGACTGTCGCATGACGAAGTCTATTGCAAATATCAGATAAGAAATCGTGAGTGCCATCTTGCTCGGCGTTGCCTTCACACCAGTGCTTTGATCACTTCATACTGGCTTTAATAAAATATTTCTTCGCCATGTACCGTCACACATGTATATTCATCCAAGCTTCAGATTCAGCGAGAAATCTGAGTGTCCGTGACGTCATTCTGCATATTCATGAGGTCATTAAATAATCATGATGTCATTCCAATATTTACATAAACTGTTATACAGATAAATAAATTGCTATAGTATCCCACCAACAATCCAACGGACATATGGAGATTTGAGTCTGTTGTAGTTTACCTTCTGTTTTGAAAGGACCTTTCGCGATTTAGCGACTAGGCCTATTTGACTCCCATGAATTCAGGTTGAAGTGCCAAAAAAAGTCAGTAATATGTATAAAAATATAACGATTGGCAGGAAGTACAACATTTAGTGGTGTTGCGTCCGATGATTCCCGAATAACGTGGCGATGAAATAGTATACAGTGAAAGCCAAATTTGTTTCACCTCAATGATTTCGCACCAATGCGCTACTTCACGGGCCTGTTATTCGAGAATCAAAGTACCTAATTCCTTGCATTTATTCTGAGTATTTACACTGTCAGTAAAAATTTGTAACACTTATTGAACGCGTAAAAGTCATCTGTGACTAATTTTAGCAGTTTTTGTACTAAGTTAAAATATTGTGGAATTCATCAACTGGTCCATTTTGAACGATAATGTACCAAAAATTTCACAACGCTAAGTATCTCAACAATCGAAATATGGGGTTGGACGGCACTGAACGCTGACGTTCATATTGATCGATCAGGACACCATATCGTATTCGAAAGTGAACACTTATGTCCATATCCGAACACTAGAGAACATATGAACACGCGTGTTCAAAATTGAACACCAATGTTCACAAATGAACACATATTCTGTAAAACTTTTGGAATACTATAGCGTCCGCATGAACATGTAAAAGTGTTCAATTATGCGTAAAAGTGTTCAAAAGTACACACTTCAGACTGAACACTAATTTTTCAGAGTTCCAATATTCAACATTGGGCGATATTGTGGAAACCTATTTCGTTGTTTTTATTGAGAACGACCTAGTTGACGGGCTTGATAACACTTCAGTGACATATTTTAAATAAATCTCTTTTCATACTAGTTTTCGTACTTGAACACTTTTATATGTTAAAAAGGTGTTACAAACTGGTGTTGATTTCAGTATTCAGGATATGCACACATTTTGACGGTGTACAACAGTATGTTTTACGTCTATCCAAGAATTTCTATCATACGTAATATTTTACATTTTTGCAATTCATCTAAACCCTGGCTAAAATGTGCCATGTCCCTTACAGTATATGGAGATCCCTTTTCGCAATAGCTATTTCTCACATACTTCTTGATGTCAAGTAATTTTCTTTCTGTTTTGTCTAACTCAACTCCGCAGCCTCATTATCCACCGTGGACGCTCGTTTCTCTCAGCAAGCCTGGTTTAATATATGTTCTTTTCAAGACGAGTTGGTTATATCTGAACATGGTTGTTCTATGTGCACCCGTCTGCTTTCTTGAATATAATCGCTCTTGGATATTTCTAATACCGCTCAACCCGGTGCTAGACGCATGTGGGAAATGTGTCCATTTGAACAGCTACTGTAAAAGCGTGACCAGGATACAATTAATATTGAACTGTGGACTTCTTGAAAGTACGCCAGCATCTTTTCCCAACACCATGTATGTTACGTTTAATTCTACATTCATCGGTAGAGATGTAAAAGAGGAGTGAAGTCGGAATACCCTGGTGAAACAGATATGCACTTCTAGGGATGAAGAAAAGAAGTCGAACTTACGATAAAATTGATAAAACGAAAATGTATGCTTAAAAATTCTTTATTTTATATCACAGTCACACAGTTAGGAGTATATTTTTCAGAGTATCAACTTATTAAATATCACAGTCACTCAGTTCGGAGTATATTTTTCAGATTAACAACTTTGTATATACAATTGTAAATCACAGGTTCAGTATCTAAAGAAAATAAAGTTCTAATATTGTCCTGAATATAGGTATATCAGCCCACTCAATCAATCATTACATTACAATGCCATTGATGACTACTAGGTAGTTGACCTGCTCAATTCCAACAGATCTTTCGTTGGGATCGGTTGCATCAGTTATCATCCACTCATTATTGATTCTTACTTGTACATTACGGTAGATCTTGTACGTTATGACCCAGTATAGTACCGGACAAGTATAGAATCAGGAGCTCAAACAGCAACTTGCATTTGGAAAAGCTCTCAGACATTGTCATTCTGTCAACTATGTGGAAGTAGTGATACAAGTAGTATACAAAGGCTAAATTGATGAGATAGCGCTTCACTGCGCATGCGCAGAACCTGTGGTGACGTCACAATTGGGCGTGTGCGCATGCGTGTGTGTGTGGATGGTGGGTGCTGGGTACAAGATGGCGGTGTGTGTGTGTGGGTGGTGGGTGCTGGGTACAAGATGGCGGCAATGTGTGGGTGGTGGGTGCTGGGTACAAGATGGCGGCATGTGGGTGGTGGGTGCTGGGTACAAGATGGCGGCAATGTGTGGGTGCTGGGTACAAGATGGCGGCAATGTGTGGGTGGTGGGTGCTGGGTACAAGATGGCGGCATGTGTGGGTGGTGGGTGCTGGGTACAAGATGGCGGCATGTGGATGGTGGGTGCTGGGTACAAGATGGCGGATTGTGTGTGGATGGTGGGTGCTGGGTACAAGATGGCGGCGTGTGTGTGGATGGTGGGTGCTGGGTACAAGATGGCGGCCTGTGTGGGTGGTGGGTGCTGGGTACAAGATGGCGGATTGTGTGTGGATGGTGGGTGCTGGGTACAAGATGGCGGATTATAGAAAAACGTATAAAAGGAGTCGATTTTTAGGGTAGGGGAGTATTCATTGCACTACTTTTGCGGAGCACTGTGACTTACCTGACCTGACCCGCCTTCCAGCCTGTCTACTTGCCTGCCTGCCTGTTTCACCTCTAGTCTGCTTCACCTCTAGTCAGTCATCCAGCCAGCTTGCCTGTTTTTGTATGAGCTGTGAACCTTTTACTTTTTTCACTTTTACCAGTGCAAATTCACCAGACTTTTACACGGTAGCAGTTACTCGTCAGCCTGAACCCACAGTCATGGAGGCAGCCCAGCAAGCGAAGTTACTAAAGAACCGTGTTCGCCTCGTTGATGAGATGGAGCATATGGCTGAACTATGTGATTTCCTTATGCAGGAAAACATACTCCCTAAAGAGGGTGTGGAAAATATCATGGCGCAGAAAACTCCTTCAGTACAAAACAGAGCTCTCATCGACTGTGTACCGCGCCGTGGTCCTTATGCATTTTCAGCCTTCGTGGAGGGGTTGAAGATCACGCGAAATGGAGAACTAGCGGATCTACTTGAAGCCGACGACGTTATACAAGATGAAGATATCTTAGTGATGGATACCACCGAAGAGCGTACAGCTAGCAAACGTACGCACACCACTACCCCAGAGAGTACACCTGCTAAACGTGCTGGACGACCCAAACGCCCCCGACTAACACCGTTAGAAATACCTGAGCCAGTAGTACCCCAGCAAGTGAAACAGGAGGTAGAACTTCCTATGTCTGTCAAGGACATCAATGACCTCATCCAGCAAGCTTACCAGGCAGCTCACACCGACATTTGGGAGCTCTCACCCTATTTAACAGTGAGTGTGAAAGACGAGGAAGTGCATTTTAATGCAGCGGGCTTTAACGACAGACCCGGTAAGCATATTGCCATGACCTACGCTTCCTGGCAAAAACTGGAGACCCTTGATTACGCCATCGATGCGGTTATTCGCGACCAGGGGAGTGACGAAGCGAAATTTCATGTGGGTGACGACATCTTTGTGAGCTGTGCTTATTTCAACGATCAGCTCCTGGTGCATATTCGTAAATGGCGAAGGCGATTAGATACGCAAGAGCTTGTTGCTTGTCCTCAGGGTGTCACTTTGAAATTAACGGCGTGGCGGAAGTTGCAGTCTCACAAGTGCAATTCGTCAAGCTCTGGCCTACCAGGTGTGTCACTATATTTATCAGAAGTACATCGACACAGTCCTGGATCTCATCAGACCTCAAATTCCACAGGACACTAGTGTACCCTCATACGCACTGATCACTGAAGCACTACAGACGGTGACGGAGACGCAAATTGCCCTGGGAGTGGAAGCGGCCTGCCCTCCCAAAATTCCACGTGAAGAGATTATTACGTACATATACGTGCACCAGGGCCGGAAAGATGATGATGAATTCAAACAAGTCTTGTTGGCGAACTATTGAACAATCAGAACAAGTGTTGAAAAACATTTACCATACACATTCATTGAAGTGGCTTGAGAGCGTATAATTGTATTAAAAAATTCAGAGTTTTTTACTGTTAATTGTATTAAAAAATTCAATACTCAGATATAATTGTATTAAAATTCAATACCCTTGTGAATACGTTCATTCTATGAAGTGGCTTGAGAGCGTATAATTGTATTAAAAAATTTACAGTTTTTTTTACTGTTAATTGTATTAAAAAATTCAATACTCAGATATAATTGTATTAAAATTCAATACCCTTGTGAATACGTTCATTCTATTTGTATGTTAATAAAAATAGTAGAAAATTAAAAAAATGCTTAGTGTTCATTCTTTTTTTTAATTTTTTTGAAATTATTGAAAAAAATAAAAATTGAAATTATTAAAAAAAAAAGGATTATTTCAACCCCACACCCAGTCCATTAGATGCCCCTTCATGAATGCTTCAATTTGATACCTCACTCGACTCCATCGGGCCACTAGGGGCTCTCCTAGCTCCAAAAAGGCTATTTTCATACCTTTCGGCCACCGCGCATGCGCACAAGCACCCTAATTCAACCCCTCACCCAGTCCATCAGATGCTCCTTCACCTAAGCTTCAATTTGATACCTCACTCGACCCACTACCTCCAAAACAAAAAAAACAAAAAAATAAAAAAATGCGCATGCGTATTTTTGCCTTTTTGGAGCTAGGGCAGCCCCTAATGGTCCAATGGGGTCGAGTGAGGTATCAATGTGAAGCATTCATGAAATGCTTCAATTTGATACCTCACTCGACCCACTACCTCCAAAATAAGAATAAATAAAAAAAAATAAAAAAATGCGCATGCGCAAGGTAGTGGGTCGAGTGAGGTATCAAATTGCCGACGTAAATGCTCACGAGCCATTGGATTATTGGGCCGCCCCAGTCTAAAGG